>JAPYZR010003263.1:0-28672 GCA_030522945.1 Trichopria nigra
TCAGATCTACAACTTTTATTTGAAGAATTTTCCGAAATTTTGAGTATTTTACGAGATAAGTGCAAAAAACCATAAATTTTTGTGGTTTTTTAAGGTTTTTACCATGAAAATAAAATTTCCGCCAAATTTTCACCTTTGTTTTCGTAATCAGCGTACCAAAATAGGTAAGTATACCAATCTACATTAAAATCGGTTGGAGGACGTTTTCGGAAGTACACCCGGCAATTTTTCATTAGACATAAATCATTTATTCTATAGATAATTATATTTCAATATATTTTTGTTGTTGTTTAATTTCCGATTTTTTTTTCGAAATTACTACTGGAATAGTTGAAAAAAAAGGTATCGAAAAGATATAACATACCTTGTGATTGGGTATCTTGTTCCAATTGATGGTTTTCATCTTGGTCTTCGGGGTTGGTATCTCTTGTTGCGGTAGGAGTTTGGCGTGGTTGCTCGGCGGTTCGGGGGTCGGCACTCGCGCCACGACCGGCGCTTGCAGGGGCGGAGGCAACGGGGGTTCCATGGGGGCATTGGGTGGCGGTGGCGGATTCGTAAAAAGTAGCGGCGGAGGCGGGGGCGGCAGTACCAGGCTCGGGGGCGGCGGTGGAACCACCGAATTCGTCGTGGACGTCGGCACCGACGACTTCCGGTTCGTTCCGCACGACTGGTCGGCCGCTCGGCAGTGGCAGCATAGGTTCGTCTAAACGTTTCATTAATCGTTCATTAATTATTATTTTTCATTAAAATTCATATCATAATATTGTTTTTAATTCCCAAGGGGAAGAAGGAAAAATAATCTAGAATATGCGATTATGATAATGTTGGGCAAAATGATTTTGTACGCCCTATCATGTACTGGGATAATATATTATATATATATAATATTTCCACACCACAAATTTATAAAAACAAAATTTTTCGAGAGTTATTTCTTAAAATCTTAGTAATGATTTTAATGTTTTGTTTCTTTACTTTCCTTTATGAGGACGATTAACCTTTTTAACGTTTTTATATTATGTACTATTTGTTTTTTTTTCGGCTACATCTCATCGCGTAAAAAAGAAACACTACATGCACCTCCTTGATGTCTGCAGCATCTTTGCAGTACTGAATCAAAGCAGCCAACATTAAGGGGCACCTATACATGACAGTCAATATCGCTCTATACTTTGAGAGGTAAATACTTTGAGAGGTAAATTTATCACATTGTATTTATTTATTTATATTTATTATCGTATCATTTTTATCTATTATATGATTCCATTATTCGCTTCACTAAATTATACTAGCTCTTTAGATCTTGATGAAATGTCTGCCTGATATTCCTCTAGTCTTAGGATTTTTTTTGAGAATTTTTTTTTTAGAATTTTTCAAACCATATTCCTCCTGAGATGTTACGCGCCTCTGATTATAACATTATTTCACGATTGGAACACATCAAGCTAATGACTGAAAAATGTTAAAAAATGCATTTTTCTCCACTTATTCAAATTCTTCGAAAAAATTTTCAAAAGAATCCCATGATCTGGTAAAAATGTCATCAAGATCGGATGAAAACTAAGGAAGTTATAGAATTTTAAAACCATGTAGTTAATTTATAATCATCCTTTACATTACAAGGAATATAGACGATATATATATATATATATATATATATATATATATAAACACATCAAATCATTTTTTATATATATTTTTTAAACAATTTTTTTTAATAAAATTATTAAAAAGATTTTGTAAATCCGCCATATATACGAAACACGTATATTCTTACAAGATCACTTGCAATGTTCAAAAAAAGATCGTCCTTCTTTCGCGTTACGCATAAATTCCTTCTTAACCTTACGTACATATTTGGATAAGAAATTATAGTAGATTTGTAAGGTTTTGTATTTTTTCTTTCGTGGAAATAAAATAACTCCAATTGAATTTAGTTTGTCGAGCGAAACGGACCAATTAAAAATGTAATTTTTCTCTATATCATACCTGCAAACTGGGCGACCTCAGGAGTTTGGTGGCATCCTCCCGGCTCTCCAAAAGCGTCGCTCGATGGACCAACGTCTCGGCTGTGTCCCAGGCAAGGTCGCTCGCAGGTTCCTTCGGATCCAGTCGCAGTAAATGTTGCAGTATACTCAGAAATGGTATTTCCTGAGGCGTATCTGCAATCTGCAGTTAATCGTTGATTAAAAATAGCGATTCACGATCGTATCTCCTTTACGAAATTTCGGATGTCATTTTATTCCCATTTATACAACATATCATGATCATAATTCCATTTCGATCATTAATTATAAGTCGAACAAATTACTGCGCGTGGGTATATACATATATATATATAGAGAGAGAGAGAAATAATCAATATTTAATTAAATTTTAATAAATCTATGAAACAATTTTTAATTTGTCGAAATATAAAGTCTTCGTTCAACATTAGTCGAAAGGAAAATGAAAAATTTTGAAAGCAATTTATTTCGAAGAATTATATATAATATATTAAGGCATAAGAACAAAAACCGAAAGTTTGTAATAAAAAGAAAGGTACCAGAAATTATATTTGAATTTCCGAAAATTAGTTCAATCCTGACTATATTATTTAGAGCAATTCTGTAACATCACGTGCTACTATATGGATTAAAATTAAGATCGAGAAATAATAAAACATATATAAGCAAAATGCAACAAATTAAAATGAAAACATAAAATTATGAGAAAAGAGGGATGAAAGTCTTGATATATATTGAAAACAGTTGAAATTATAAAAAATCGAAAAATAAAAAAAAATCACGTTTCAGAAAAGAAATATACTTTATTTTATTTTGAAGGTTTAAAACGTTTTTAATGAATGGCATAAAAAAGGGATAAAAAATTATTGTTCCTAACAAAATTTTGAAACGAGCAAATATTATTTATTTTTAACAGCTTTTATTTACGAATACTTAAATTTCCTTTATAAAAAGTATTTGTTAAAAATATTTTCCCCATCATTTCGTAATATTGGTAGAATACTCTCGATGTTTACGACAATTATAACTATTTTTTTTTAAAGAAACTATGATAATGAATGTTCCTATGAAATATAGATAAAAATAAATTATCCTCAAATCTTGCTTGTTTAACAAAAGCTTCATCTAAAAATGTACGTATAAATATTGCCTAGTCGGGTAGAAGTACTTGATAAAGTATAATTCTTTTCAAGTCCTGTTCGATTTTTAAGTTATAGTCCTTTCATTCATTTATTTATGCATTTAGCAATACATTTATTTATAAATATAAGAAAAATATTTTACGATCCATTAAATGTGCGACAAGATGACACTATCTTTTGTCATGGTTGAAAGGAACTAACAACTTTTTCAATGTCCCTTTGTCTTTAACCATATTGAGCTTAGACTATTAAGTCGTCTCGGCATGAATTCGGAGGTCCTTCATAACTCTCAAATCAAATAGCTTACACGATGAATGAAACAAAAGTAGGATTTTATAACAAAATGCTAAATATCAA
Organism: Trichopria nigra; assembly: GCA_030522945.1. Taxonomy (NCBI): domain Eukaryota; kingdom Metazoa; phylum Arthropoda; class Insecta; order Hymenoptera; family Diapriidae; genus Trichopria; species Trichopria nigra. Next base: position 3,506 of record JAPYZR010003263.1, read on the forward strand.
GAAAGACGGAAAGGGGAATGTTCTGTAGCCCAGATACGTGCAAAAGGACGTGATTGCAGCATTAAATGCCGTATAAAAAAGGAAATACAACTTAAAGTTTCGAACTGTACGTATGCACCGAAAAAAAGGGAGGACTAGTAACTATTTTGTAAAACGAAGTAAAAATATAGTTCGGGTAATTAAATCGGTATTATGTTTCGTGAATTACAGCATTTTTAATAAGTGAGTCAATGGACGATCAAGTTAAAGATGCTCCATTCAGGAAATAACTTTAGTTGAAAAAGTGGAAGAGAAAGGAATCAAAAATGCTGCTGAAAGAATAGAAAAAAACAAAAATAATAATCGAAATTATACTGCGAAAAGTGAAAATTGTAATCTAATGAAGAAATACGTTTACATACAAGAAAAGTTTAATAACATTTCATTTCATCGATAAAGTATCCAAGTATAACAATATTTATTAATAACAATATTTATTTATCTCAAATAAAAAAATTTCATTTTAGTCAACATAATTATAGGCTTATGCCGTTCTCCTCCATTTCATGTTTTATAATTATCTTATAAATACCTATTTAATTGATGAAAATATTAACCAAATTTTATAAAAGTATTAAAAAAATGTTTAGCATTCTAGCCCTTTATTACCCCTATAAGGCACACATTTTTCAGTTGAACAGCTTTTTTTTTTTTTTTTATGAAAATTAGTATTTAGGGGGTTGTGGGGACACTAATTACAAATCTGAAGTTAGATATCGAAAATTCAAAATGTCAAACCCAGCATGACACTTCAATCCAGTCATATTACAACTTTTGCCGCCGTCTTGAATATCTGACAATGGATTCCTAATCAACGACCATCAAAGTTCCTTAGTCAAAATTTTCATGAACATCGAACCCTACATAAGCTGGAAAATAAATCTAAAAAAAAACAGTTTTTTTTTTTGTTATTTGTTTATTTTGAATAATTTTGCAACAAATTAAATTTAAATATTTGTGGTCTAATATAAAAGTTAACATTTTTCGTCGCTCGAAAAATCAGACACTATTGACAAATATTTCGAAATATAATTTTCCAAAATAAAAATAGCAGGTGAAAATCCCCTATACAGAGACTACTATAATATATGCTTCAAAGGATTATTGCAAAATTGAAGGTTATTTCTTGTCTTTTATGACTCTTTTGCCTAAACGAGAGTTATTGGCTTCCAGATGTCCAGTATCCCCCCCCCCCCTCCTTTTATCATTGGACATGATCCCGTCTGTATACTGCATCTGTTTAACCTTTCACATTTCTATTATTGTTAAGTAAACATTAAGAAAACATCAGGAATATTGATAGATTCAATTTATGAATTTACATATAAAAGCAATAAAATCAATTAAACAAAGAAAAGTATTTGAAAAAAAAAACGTTTGATATCGTTATTTAATTATAACAAATCAAAATTCTATCTTCCGCTATGACAAAAATACGCCATAATAATAGATTACATTAAAAATCGGGGTTGTGTAGAAAGTTGTTTTATACAAGTGAAACAAACGACATACATATACATACACATGGAAGCCATTATGGTGATATATTGTGACACTAATTGGTACCACTTAAGTTATTGAACGTAAATTCGAGTTTCAGAAAATAAATTGATAAGCTTTGACTCGAAGCGATGACATAATTTCTAAAAGTCAGCAATTGGGAAGAATTATCATTGTTGAATACTTTGAACAATTTGGGGTAATATTAATAATAATAAATAAAGCCATTGTTTAAGATTACTCCTAATTATGTACGCTTTGATTTTTCGATCAAATTAGTTTTTAGACACTTCTGCGTTTTCTATATACTGCTCTAAAAATTCCCTTGGAAGAGGAAAATAAACTGAAAGCCGATCAATTTATCCCAAAAATTTGATTGAAAAATGGACAATAAAGAACAAATAAGATTCAAAGCTAATAAAATGAAAGTTTCAATCAACCAATTCATTGAAATCGAAAAAGAAAAACATTTCCATATATGAGATGCAAGTTTCAATTGGAATGAAAAGAGTATAAAAATATACTGATACAAACAATATATTTTATGTACATGTATATATAGGTTGAGTGCCCCACCGCTTTAATTGGTCGAAGTTAAATGTTCGTGATTCGAAATGAATTCATCACGTCGGAGAAATTTCGTAAATAACAATATATAAATCCAATCCATCAGCGTTGCAACTCCCTATATGTAAATAAAAAACAGAAGATTGAATTGTAAAACCTGATGTAATTGAAGAAAAAGTATTAAAAACTGATGAAAATAAACAAAAATTGTAAGTTGACGATGATGAAGAAATAGATTCATAATTAAAAAATGGTAAAAGGGCTAATAAAAATTTTGCAAAAAAGGTTCGAAATGTAAAGGAATCCTCAAATACAATCCTCAGAAACAATCCGCAACAGAATTATTCTTGATATTTGGGCTAATTTTAAATAATGTTTTTGTGCATGTACACTACCGATCAGATGTTCTGTCATCTTTCATTTCATTTTCTCCACATGTTTTATTTTTTAATACAATTGAAAACAAAGTCAAACAATGACACTTCACCACAAAGACAAAACATGGCAGGATCTTCGATCGGTATTGTACGCACGATACGACAGGAACTTGGTGAGAGACAGTAGCCTCTCTTGATCCAAGTGCGCGTAAAAGATCTTTGATATCTAGAGATCGATTGAACGAACCTGTCCAAGAATGGTGTAGAAGATGTCCACGTGCGACGAAAGATCGATGCCAGGTGGTCCCTGATTGGAAAGTTCCTCGTCGGACTCTCGCTGATCGTCAAAAACGTCCAACTGAACTCTGAGATCCGGCACGTGACTCTTCTCCTTCCTGCAATCACGAGGAGACATTGCTCGCATCTTACGATCGACTTTCTATGGTTTTTGACATCAGACTTGCCAACTTAATTAAAAAAAAAAATTAATATATTTTTCAAATTGATCACTGGTTTAATTTTTTTGACGTCTCCATCGCGCAAAGCTTTCGTCGGCCTCCATCGCGCACTTCCTTCTGCCAAGACTCGACTTGAAGGATGTCCTTAGGTCGCCGCACGCATGGACTATTCAGAATTTTTGTCGCGTATGAGAAACGGCGTGGACTTACAATACTGTCGCGCGCTACTCAATAGGCATCGCCGGATGGACGCAGTTAAGTCTCTATATAAGCATCCCATTACAACCGTTACGTTTAACGGCCTGTCGCGATCTTTGTTTTGTAAATTGCACATAGGCATTTATAAGAAATGCTTAGGTCACGTTTTCAACGAAAGAACGGAGAAGATGATTTTGGCACTGACACTTTTGCATCGCCTCGACTGCGACACCAACAACTGAAGGAATATACTTGTAAATAGATTTGAATTAAAAAAAAAAAAAAAACAAAGAAAATTGATCTAAATTCACCAACGTCATATACAAAAATATTATCTGTTATTCGCAATGAATTTCCGAAACATTATACGAATATTTTCATTATGTGGAGACGATGTATAATTGATTGATCGAATTAATATTATACCGGGAACGAAATCAGAGCTCGAGCATAAAAGTTACTGTGTCAAACATTAAACATTCTCAGATGTCATGGTTCAAAATATCACGAATAGCTGCTGTTCATGAAATGAATTGTTAATAAGGTTTTAAGTGGGTCTTTTCGTTCAATTTTTTATCATTTTTTGGCAATATTCGTGAGTTTTGCAATATCTGGCAACAGGTGATTTATTCTTTTAGATCCTACCAATTTTTGTTTATATTTCTAAATTATTGCAATTTTTTAATTTGTTTTTTAGTATGATATTTTTCTCATGATATTTTTCTCATTGATTGTCAGTATAAGCATTTTTATCAATTCCTAGCAGTTGTTAGTTATTGCAGATTTTTGTTGGTTGTAAGGTTTATTATTGTTTTTTTATTTTTTGTTACAATTTTTAACAATAATTTCGCTCAATTTTTATTACAGGTTTTGTCGTATAAAAATATTAGTATTAATTATTAATTATTGTTTGTTTTTTTTTCAAATTTTTGGTAATTTTTTTGTTGTCACTCGAAAAAAAGTATATATATATATATGTATATACATGAATCAATACTTTTTTCTTAAATCTTAAATTATAATTTTTATTTAATATAAAATGTATAAAGTATTTTATATTCATTTGATATTCAACAATAAAAAAGTAGTACAATATTACATATAAAAACATACGTGTTTAGATCACTATTACTATGATGTGACATTCCGATCATTAATTACCCTATGCAGATGATCAAATTTTCTACCAACTTACAAAATCAATTCTCTTTCCTTTGTAAAGTGTAAAACCGTATGACATTTGGAGTAAAAGTGTTGATAGGCGAACGACTGTAACTACTGCAGGTCAGTATTGAAAACAGCAAATTCATGTATAGGGAAAAAGCATCAATAAAACAAAAGACAATAATAAACACTTTCGAAATAATGACTTTTCGTCAATATTTATCAATTTTTATCAATGTTTATCAATCTTTATCAATGTTTATCAATATCTGCTGGAACAATCGCCATATAGAGAATTAGTATTTTTAAATGACTTTTTACAATTTTCTCTATAATTCTTAATCTATTTCGCTAAAGTTTGTTATGTACTCATAAAACTAGTATTTTTATTTTACGCTTTTCATTTTAAAAACGGGAAAAAAAATTCTCACGAGATCATTGTCAATCCTCACTTTTTAGGTTAGGAAGTGATATACTTAAATCGACTTATATAAACCTTATAACAATACAGAATTCACGAGCAAATTGGGAAGATGGGTTTCGGGAATAGAAGGACAACGAAGGTACTCTTTACAAGAGTATCGTTTTCACTTTCATTCGGAATATTCTGTCGTTGAAGAACGGAAAATCATCCCACGGTCTGGGACCTTCTTTTCAATTCTTATATGTATATGTATATGTGTGTATCGAGTATAACGATACAAAAATACCGATCAATTTTCTGTATTGTATTTCATTCATCGTAATTTACTAATTCCGTTTCATATGATAAGATTACAAAATTCAAATAAGATTAATTTTTTTAAATTATTAAAATGATTGGTAAAATTATGTTATAACATATTATGTCATTATTTCATTATGTTATTCTGGGCAATCATTTGAACAATTATGTCTAAAATCCATTCGTATTGTCATATTTATAATACAAATTCATAAGAAATATAAAATATATATTATTATATTATTTGTTATTGCCGCCAGCTTTAAGACAATTTGTGTCTAATCCCGAGACGGAGCCGGTTTCCTCAGCTGACTTCACTCCCACATTATCCACATTCATTTGTGAAGTATATGTATTGTATTTTACTATAATAAAAAAATTAGAAATATTTCAAAATATTTTTTAATAGTGACTACAAAATTATTTCAGATTGTCAGTAATAATTAATAATTTATATATAATATACTTTATAATATATATGCACGTGTGTGTATGCGTGTGTGTAAGTACATTCATATATATTATTATTTTATTAATCATTTTTAATAATTTTTTGTTAAATATTTTTTTTTTTACAATTATTCTTATTGAATCGTGTATACTCCAGACTAATAATATAAGGGAGACGGGAAAGAACTAATATTTCAGAAAAATGAAACCAACGCGCTAACAGCAAAAACAGTCTGTTTCGGATCTCAAAATAGAAAATACCAGTGAATGATAGTGGCGAGAAAGAGGCGTATATATAATGAATTCTAGAGTCGTTTTCAATTTTTGTAAACTTTCGATACGTTCAGTTCTGTTATTAATTGACAATAATAATTAATAAATATTAGAATAAACAGTGATTGGTATTGTTCCTTTTTAAGGAGAAAATGAAACATTCGACACGTCAAAGCGCCGTAAACATTTCAATAAATTGTCTATATACCTTAATAGTTTCAGAAAATTGAAAAAACAACCGTGGAGAAGAATGTCGTATAAAAAAAAAAAAATAAATAAAAAATAAAAAATGAAATGAAAAACTGAAATTTCTTTATATTTTATATTTCTTAAATTTTCTATATTTGCATTATAAAAAAAATTCTTTACAACCACAAGCCACAAAACGAAGAAACAGAAAGTAAAATATGTTTAGAATTACAAAAAATTAGTATTATTTTTAAATATATTATTATTATTATTATTATTATCATTTCTTGGAAAATTTTAAAAAAGATAATTTTTTATTTAATTTTCAATAATTGTTAATAATGTTATTATTGTAAACACATTTGCAAAAAAAAGTCAGAATTGTAAACATAGTCGACGATTACAACTGAAAAAACAATTTTCGTTATTTACTTTCAATACTTAAATTTTCATTCAATGATGAGTGATTAATACCACTATAAATCAGAACTGAAATCTCTTTACATTTTAACATCTACATCTTTTCATTTTAAAATATAGAAATTTTTGTCTGTTAAAGGGGACAGAATTTCACTTAAAAATGTACACTTGTCTTGCACAAGTGATCAAATTTTCATTCAAGATATTTTCACAGATGATGAAATGTTACTCCCGGATATAAAATGTATTTTTAAAAGTAAAAAAAAAGTTGTTCAAACTAAATTCTTCGACATTGTGTCGGTATCGAATTTTAAATATTGATTGATTTTTAAAATTGTTTATAATCTGCAAATACTTTGCGCATCGCGAATTATCGACACTTCTACGCGATCACGTAACACTTCTAACCCTTTTTAAGGCGAACTTTCTCATAAAACTTACAGAACGAATTCTTCATCACTTGATGAATCACACAACACTTTCCACGATTTTGCAAAAAAAAAAAACGCTTATTAAACAATGATTACGATCAATATCGTAACTCAAAACTTCAAGAATATCGGAAGCACTGAATGTCCGTCAAAAACATTAATGAACACTTTCGAAAAGCGCGGAATTGAAACCGGAGTTTAAACCAAAACTGAACGACGCCTTCCAGGGTAGACCGGTTTCAGGTGCACTCAGAAGCGTCTGATTCGTAGTTAATTCGAGCTTTCCTTCGTCCCTTCTCTACTCTCTTCTGTCACCCTTCTACAGCTTTCCTTTTTTTATGCTTTTTTACTATACTTCATTAACATTCTTTATATTTTTGAAACATTTTGCAGTTATTAAAAGAATTCAATTAACCAGTTTTAAAACATCTTACAGTGTGTTATAACATTTCACTTTTTAATTTTGTTTTGATTTTTCGATATTTGACAATTTTTGTAGTTTTTGTAACAAAATGTCAACTTGTCAAAGTGTATATACAACATATAAGAAGTTTGTACATACTCGTCAACATTCGCCATTATTGGCAATTCTTCTAGTCTTCTTTGTCTGTTTTGATTTTTCAAATTTTAAAAGACAACATAAGTATGCCAAAGTACTGAAGGGACATTAATTTTAATAAGTTTCGTATGATTGAGCCTAGTTATTGTTGCGAAGTCGCAGAGAGGGTTAAAAATGACAGTTTCCCAATCTTCCGCCATATTGGAGCCTCCATATTGAATTTTGATAATGTGACGTCAAATTCTGTTTATCAGTGGCCTCTAAATCTCCCGAGTAACAAGTTTCCAGCGAATTCGAACGTTTAAAAAAAAAAAAAAAAAACTCGTCGGTCATGAAACACCCGCCATTTTGAATTTTGAAAATCAGATGTCTTCTTATGAATCTGCGATTTTAAAAATCTCTTAGTATAGAGCACATTCTTATAGGTTACAGTTTAAAATTCAAATCCCTAAAGATGAACTAAATTTAGCGACACTCTTTTTTTTTGAATGTTTAGCTCACCTAATTCTTTGACGCACAGAAATATAGTCTCCAATACAATTCTGTTCAGCCTCTTTTTTCAGATTACGATGATCCGTTGGACAATGTTTTATATGTATGGTTGTGTCACTTGTGTCTTATATAATAGATTTGGTTTCGGTGAAGTTTAACGCCCAGACGGAAAATTTTCATTGCCTGTGACGATCTTCTTCTTTATGAAAATGGCATTAAAAAAAGTTACCATATAACATGTCTAACGTAAAATGTTTCGTTCTTTCAGAATGTATTTAAAATTTGCTTAAAATGCATGTAAGTAAAGTCATTCTTTTTATCGATATTTTCACATGTAAAATGGAAGAGGATTATCTCAAATAAGCATCCATGGACACTCAGCTACAAGTCCTTAAAGCTACTTTTTTTTTTTAAATTCAAGATGGCGAACGACAACGTGTCCCGTTGAATATAAAAAATGTAGCTTTAAAGACTCGTAGATGAGGATCCATGGACGTAACATTTTCAAAGTTTGAGGTAATCCCCAACCGTTTTATTTGTGAAAATGTGAACAAAAGTAATTATAGAGAAATTTTAATCATAGATTCTGTAAAATTCTTCAAAGTCTATGGCAATTTTTGATTTTGTTGATGTCTTGATGTTCACATCGAGCCATGATTTTTATTTGTATCATATTAATTTTTATATTTGTCGATCGTCATTATATAATATTTAAGAAAAATCGGCAAGTCTTCTAGGAAATGTCATTTATAAAAATTGAACAAAAAGAGCGAAGAACTGATCATTAAGGATCATCAGGAACAGATTTACTTCCGCTCAAAGTATAGTGGACCCTTTACTGTTTACCGCCTGTTGAGAACTAAGATAATAATCAAGGAAGCAATCACTTTCGAAACTAAGATTGTTTGGTATTAAGGAGCAGTTTTCTATGGTGAAATTTGGGTATACCTAAACGTATAAAGATAAATATATGGTCGACAACCATTTTTTTGGCGATCTTTATATAGTTGTATATAAATATATATATACAAGGGTATTTACAAATGTATTTTTATTTTTATTTTTATTTTATTTTTTAGGACAGTAAACCGCAGGTGTCAAGGGCAATATTATTTTCTTTACGTGCCTTAAAAACAGATTTATTCCATTCTTGAAGGAATACGGACGATATCCTACAGTTAAAGACATCAACAAGGGCGTTAATTATAGCTAGCTTGTACGGTGAATATGTGAAGCATTGAAGGTCAATGCCACTGCATTTGATTTTCTTCATGTATACTTCTCGAATTCTTCCTTGACGCTCAGATGGAATGAAAGATTCTCAATAGTGACAACTTCCGATAAATCAAAGGTATCAAGAGGACATCTTATTGTCGATAAATTATGGCAATAAAAATATACCTATACTTATTAGTTCTTCAATGTGACAGTAATGGTTGACCATTTTTCAGTTTGAACAAGTCAAAATCTTCTAAATTCAGATCAAAAGATTTTCGGATGATGAAAGCTTTACGAGTGACTATAGGATTTTAGTCTTTTTGAAATGAGTTTTCTGAATGGCTTCGAAGTCGGTGTAGACAATGATCTTCAACTTCTCTTGTAACGTTTATTGTGTTGTACTTTTTCATCATTGATTTGACATCGTTTCTTAATCCTATTTTTCTATTAATATTTGTCATGTTTTTGTCAATTTTAATAATAATCATAATAATTACAAATATCTTAATTGAATTTACACAACTTTCCAGGTCTTAAAATTTAGCTAATGATGCGTACATATACTTCGTTATTATTTTATATTCTTTCAAAGTTTTAAATCGTTCCTAGACTTTGTTATGGTTTTTTAATTCAATTCAATTAGTATTGTTTTCAATTTTTGTCAAGTTTCGTACATGTTTAGCAATTCTTATCGTCACTTGTCAAACATTAATCTCTTGTTTCTTATTTTTCCAACTGTGCATTTATTAATTTTGTTTCTTTGTTTCAATTTTTTTGATGATCATGCTCAGTTTTTATGAACCTTTAACATTTTTATGTCACATTGGGTCGATCATTTTTCTGGACTTTTTTTAGTCGTTATCAACCTAGGGTTCGTCTTTGACTAATATTGCCAATGTTTGTTCACCATCCACTATTTTTGACAGTTTGTTTCATGTTCTTGAATTTGAACTTAAAATTGAAACAATAAGAGTAATAAAATTTTGAATTTTCATCCGATAATACGGTAAACAACAATCCGAAATTCAAATTATTTAGAAAAAAATTAGTATAAAGTTTGAGGGGGGGGGGGGGGGGGTGGATGTGGCTGATTCTGAAGTTAAAGTAAAATTTCGGAAATAATATATAGATATATACATAAAATGTAAGTGCCGATGTACATTGAATTCTGTATTGTATACATTTTTTTCAATATTTTATAATTGTTCAACCTTCCATTACATTTAACTTTGTGTTCTTTCTTAACAGTTTTTATTATTTTCTACTACGTCTGAACTTCGTCACGATTTTTAATTGTTTTTCGTCAACCTTTTCTACCTTTTCCTTGTGGTTTGTCCTCATATGATATCATTAGTTTCAGTAGTTCGTATGTTTTAGTTGTACGTTATAAATATTTTTTTTTCTTATAAAATCCTATATGTTGCCTTTTTTTATCGTAGATTATATGTGAATTTGGCATTAATTTTAATATTTTTTGTCATACATGGAAATATTTATATAATTAATTGTATATAAATACCATATCGTGATAAAAATATTTTACAAAGTATACCCTTTTTTTTTTTTTTTTTTTTAAATTTAAAAAAAAAAACGAAAAGATACCACTTTTAATCGTATATTTAAAAAAAAATTGTAACTACAACCGTCAAAATACTTGCCCCCCCCCCGAATGCCTCGTATTTGATTCTATTTCTTGCCTACCGGCGCCGCGGTCCCGTCTCATATCTTAATGTTTCTTTTGCAACCTCCACGTGCTTTCGGGCTCGTCTCAAATTTGAATTCCACGCTTGGTAAACGACGTGTCTCTATTGTTCCTTGATTGCTCTCTTTTCAAAACAATGAAAACTACTGAAAATTAGTGACTATTCACTGATTCGCAGTTAAAAATAGATCAGTGATTAATTATTGATTAATTTAATTACTAAGACTAATTTTTATTGATTTGAATTGAGCGAGTGGGATGTTACAAAATTCTTAAAAGTACTAATACCTCAAGCACTTTGAACGACTATACGAAATTTGTCTAGATCTTTTGAATGACGTTTTAAGGGATGTTCGGCAACTTCGTAGAAGTAAATCTTTTTTCAGATCATTCTAATTTGAAATGTAGGGCATCCATACCTGAAAAAACTACTACGGTTGAATCTCTACGAGAGGGACTTAGTATTGAATGAAATGTCGTACAAAAAAGACTGTAAAAAAGTAGAGTGGAATATCACTCTACACCTCGAGTGACCTGAAAATCAGTGAGCCAATCGATGGAAAACATAAAAAATATACGCACTTCATTCGGTGTTTTGTCAAAAACTGAAAACTGTCACTCCAATAACGGATCTGCATAATTATTTTGAATTGCACTCTTTTAAAGAGTGAATTTAAAATCCATACATGTAGTAGTATACGGGAATTCTTCCGTCGCGATTACCAGTCGGCCGTTCAACCCGAAAATGAAGTAGCGATGTTATTGGTACATGTGTCAGGCATTAAGATACCTTAAAACTGATAAATGCTCGTGAGACTGAACAGTCGTTCCGGTTCAAGTTGCTTGGTATTTGCTATCTTTGGAAATTAGATTTAACTCTGTTAGAGTGACTTTTAACTTCAACAAGCTTGGAAAAGACAAGACTGAATTTTCGTTATTGATGAGAAGAATTGTTCGTGTCCTTTAAAATTTTTTTAAATTTCGCTTAAGATGAATATTGTCAATTTTTCTGGAGTGAGAATTCTTCGACTTATTTTGGAAAGAGTGGCTCAATTAAATATAATTAAATATAATAATTTTAAAAAGTTTTAGAAGATGATAAAATGGCGTGTTTAATTTATCTGGTAAAAATCAAAATGTAGAAAAATCCAAAATCTTATTACTTAAATAACAAAAGCGATGCGCTTACGTGAATTTGGACACCATTTTAACCAGAGTTAAAATAATAAGACTATAATAATTCGGATTATTGACTGAAATGATAATTCGAAAGAGAGAATTTTCACTCTTTAAGAGTGACATTTTACAATTTCGGGTATGAAATTTCAAACCGCGAAATTTAATAAAATTCGATGAAAGAGAGTATACTTAAATCGAAGCGAGAAGCTTCTCACTAAGTGACATATTAGTTACATTTCAAATCAATAAATTTTCACTTAAATTTCATAAATGATAAGGAATGACTCAGTCAAATTGAATGTAAATGTTCTTCTTTTTTGTAAAGATGAATCGTATTTTTGGGACACGATGAAAATTCTTTCAGCATAACATGAAAATCCATCTTACGTAACGAAATGTAAGATAATAATAGGATAAATTCTGAAAATATGATAACTGATTTAAACTATTCTGTAAAAAAAGAATATAATAGTTGGAAAATGTAAATAAAAATAAAAAAAAAATTATATTTCCGTTACATTCATCTCTTCTTCATTTAATTTTATAAGTCTTATATTTCTGTTTATACTTTTTACTTCTTTATAAAGATATACAGAGCAGCATCATTAACACTCCTGTCGGAGATATATCTGACATTCTTAGCCGCTGCTTCATTTCACTTCCGTTTATTTCTGGCATTCTGCAGATTTGTTGGCCGTATCTGCAGGTTTTCGACTCTAAAAGCGGAACTCGAACGTTCATTAAGATATATTAGAATTTAATCATCTATCGAGACATATTTTCTAAAACTCCTGTAAGTAATTGATTGCTCCATGAATTTTGTGAATTGTCACCAAAACTTTTTTATTTGTTTATTGTAAACAATATACAATACTTATTTTTTTAAATATAAAGAATCATTTTATAAACAGTTTCTTAATTTATGTAATATAATTTTTTGATGGCAAGTCTGATGTACATTGAAATGTATTTTAAATATCGTGTTAGCGAGTGTACACATGCATAATGACCTCTTACATTTACAAACAAGACGGAGAATATACAATATATTATAAAATGTTAAAAATAATTAAATTATAAAGTACAGAGTGGATAAATAAACTGAAAAGTGGATCAGTTTTGAATAAAACCAAATTTATTTTTAAATACTTATTGTTCTTAAAAGTAATGCATTTAATTTCGCATAATAAACTTAATTCTTCAACTGGTTTGTTAAGGGAGGTCTAAAGTAGATCATTTACTCACTTAAACTAGACAGTAAAAAAGTGAAAATTCAAAATTATTGGAACTTTTTTAAAATGTCGGTTCTGGTATTGTAATTCTAACCAGTATGTATAATCCCTCCAAAAATACCAGTAAAATCGGGCTAGTAATTTATTGCGAATATTCCTTTTTCAATTTCCATGCAATACCACTGTTATTTACAGGGGAATCGTACGTATGAATAATCTTAAATTTGCACTTTGTTACTTTCGGGAATGGCGGTTTGTCGGTAAGGTTTGCTCCATTTTAGAACGCCTTTATTGTTAGAAAAGCTGTATAGACAAACTCTGTCAAAATACAATATTTATAAGGACAAAATCTTTCATAAATTTACTTACCGAAGGTCATTGAGGATCGAAAGCAGTTTGAGTCCTGAAAAGAAAGAATACGTCTTATGAATAAAATATATATCGATCTATTTTACTCTCATCTGTTTTACCGACATTTGATAACGAACTTGACAAATTTGATATTCATATCAGTGTATCTGGAATTTTCGTTGTAATATTGCATATGTCGTATTGCTTATACTGAACAACTTTAAGAAAACCGACTTTAAAAAATAACAGACATTGATTATAAGCACTCTCGTCGATAACATTGATTCCTACATTTAAAATTTAAAATTGTTAAGAATCTAAACTTTTTTCTTCAAAAGTTCGGCTTTGTTATTATAAAATTAAGCATTATTTACGATAAGAAAATAAATTTCAGTCAATTCGGTTGAAGATTTAGCAAAACATGAAACGTGTGCAAATTTCGCCTCTATTTTATGACTGATTTCATGGTTTTCTCATTCAATTCTCAACCGATTTTCCTGAAAGTTGTTTTGCGATCGTTTTTAATTTCGGAGTAGGGGTGCAAACACGTTGAAAAAATTCTTTACATTCTTTCTAATGCTCACTTTTTAGGTTAGGAATTGACATTATTGACTTATGGATCGCTTTATGGATGCACCTTACATATATTTGCGCATTGTATTTTAAAAGTGCATTTAAATAAATTTGCATGTTTTGTCTTTCAATACCATTTTCCATGCAAAATTTACGAGGATTATATCCATAATGTATGATTTTGGGCATTCGAGCGCACAATATATATAGGTGCTCGGATAAGCAGTTTGTCAGGTGTGAAAGGAATGTTCACTTATAGTAAATGAAAATGTTACTTATAACAAAGCATAATATTTACTGATTTCATTTGGTGGTGTAGTATGCAATCTGTTTTCTGAATACTTAAATTAACGGTTTAGCAGTATGACTATTATGCTTTTTATTTAGATTTAAATCATTTCTTGTCCATTTTTTAATAAATATTAGTGAATAATTCTTGGTAATTGGACTAATTAAAAATAAATAAATAAATAAATCTTTAACGTTTCGACCGTTTATTATACAGTCCTCCTCAAAAGAATTCTAAAAGTAAATACATTATTAAAAAATGTTATAAATGAAAAAATCTCTGTGTAAATATTGAAAAAGAACGAAAAAAAAAGAAAAAAATATATATATATATATAATAAAAAATATGTATCTTATGAACAATGTTGAGATCACCTATAGCGTATTTAAAACTAAAATAATTAAACTTAAACAAAAACTAAAAAATTAAAAGTAAAAACACATTTTTTTAAAAAACGAAGACTAGAGTTTCTTATTTATATATATATGTGGTTTAGACTGCAATTGTTTCAAGAGACAAATCAATAAATGTAAACAAAATTCAAACTTATTTACATTAGCGAAAAATAAAGTTGTGGTAAATTTGACGTTTCAAATTTTATGTTAACTGTATATTATCTACTTTTTTAATAAATTAATTTTCTATTTGTTTTCTTTTACTATGTATTTTCTCTGTTGCTAAAATAAGTACGTTTTCATAATCAAAATTGTGATCTGTTTCTAATCTGTGTAACGTTAAACCTGCATACTTATCTTTTGAAGTATATATGTTTCTTTTGTGTTCTTTAATTCATGTTCTCAACAATCTGCTTGCCTCACCCACATATGATGAATTGCAATGTTTGCATTTAATTTGATATACTACTCCACTATGAAATAAGGTATCTAGTTCATCTTTCATTGGTTTAATGCCTCCAATATTAGTGTTATATAGTTTGTGTACAACTCTAATTTGTTTTTTATTTAATACTTTTTTTTAGCTCTTCATACTAACTATTATGCTTCATGTGCATTTCATGGACATAATTTCATACTGGTCTTTAATGGACTTTTATGGACATAACGTGTGTCCCATTGAGTGTTATCGTGCGATGAAGTAACATTCTAGAACACAGACATAAAAACAGTGGGCGTCGACAAAAATGAATGAACATTGCGAGGACAACTATTGGCACAAGTCAAAACAACGAATGATGAAAAAGAACCAATCTTTTTCGAAATTCCATGAAATTCTCCCTACTACTGTGACGACGACAAAGAATAACATAATAATTCATGGAAATGAGAAACGAAATAATCCTGCCGTTTCTGCGTAACATAATCATCGCATTGAAAGTGCCATTGAGGCAGCATGAAAAGAGAAGGCAAGGAACAAAAAAAAAAAAAAAAAAAAAAAAAGAAAAAGGAAAAAGAACGAAGGACTGAATACTTGGTCTCATTGTTTAACATTACGTGACTTACCAATGAACTCATTCCTAATTCGGACGCGGTCTTTGAGGACCGGCGTGGAAATGACTAGACAGTTGATGAATGCCAGCAACGCTGTCTGGTAATCTTCGGCTGTTGCTTTCTGTAGCTCTTCGACCACAAGCTGCAATCGGTACCTTTCGCCTTTACATTCCTGCACTCGCAAAATAATAGAAGACAATTAAAAAAAACATTCCGCGCCAATAGCTCGGACATCTAAAGAACAGAGACAGGCATGTGCCGATTAGGCTAGAATTGAAATGTCCGTGGCATTCACACGATGTCGATGAAATGCGATAGGCGTTTCAGCGATTTATTGTAAACAAAACGAGTACTCCATTCTCATTGTCGGTATTTAAAAACAATTGAAGTTTTTGTTTTTTATTTATATCAATAGCTTTTAGTGAAATAATCGACGTAAAGATACTTGAGTTTAAAAAAATGTTCGGTCCATTATCGTCTAACCGCTCGTCCATAAATTGACAAATTACCAATCAAAAGACGCATCTCGGTATAAGAGCTTCGAAAAATGTTCATAAAAACAATTTTGTTTGAAAAGCGACTCCCCTAAATATTATCCTTCATTCTATATCGATTCGGCATATACAATATCCGAAATCATAAATTCAAAATGGCGATCATAATCGTAGTGACGAACGTTAACGATATACGATACTCAGTCCTTTGAATTATAATAATCCGACCATGTACAAATACAGGAATACGAATAGAATACGAAAAATTCAAAGTTTTGTAATTCAAAATGGCGAAACAAAATGTACAAGTCATTTCTACCGAACTGTAATATTATTTTTTTTTTTGTTTCACTGAAGTTTTTGACGTTTATTTAACATAATAGTATGGCAAAATAAATATAATTTTGTATTACAAGTAAAATAATGTAAATAAAATTATAAAAGATGGACATGAAATTGAAAAGGTTATACGATACCTGGTAGATGTGAAGCGTATCGATAGCTCGCTGCCGGCCATCTTGGCTATAGACACATAATGCCGATAGCAATTCGACTACTTGTTTCCTCACTGAGGTGCAAGCCGTATCCAATGCTACGAAAAAGAGAAAGAGACAATAATATTCTAGCGTACATTCAATTCGTGCGTATAAAATGACTGCATTTATATTTCAAAAGTTATAATACAAGAATAAAAATACATTTTATGGAAATTAAACATTGATTAGTAAAATGCCAATAAATTTTAAAAAACTTTAAAAGATAAAATAAAAATATACAAATATTGATTGATGAAAACACCCTTAAAGATAAAATGTATAGAATATAAGAATATACAAGGTGAACGAAAATTCAAGTGCAATATTTTACATGAGCATTCCCCGTAAAATTGCCCAATTAAATCGCACCAATACCGAAGTAAGCGACTCGCAATTGGCAAACTGAAAATACGAACTATTCAAATTCTCTACTTTGGATTAGATTTTAGTACAAGGTTTTTCCGCTCAAAAATTCAAGGATAACGCGTAAATGAATTAAGGCAAGCTATAGTTCTTGCGGTCACCCAGTACGTCGCACAGAAAACGATAATGGATTACCACGCTGCATGAAAGGAAAGACAATCTGTTCGTAATTAAGATTGAACTGCGTTTCAATAAATTCATTTGATACTAATAATAATAATTGTCGTTCTCAGAAAAAGGAATTAAATCATGCTTAAACATTATCTGGAATTTGACATTTGAAATTTTATTCATTGATTTATGTAAATGTGTTTCATTTAAAAGTTATTACTGTGTAGTTAATCCATGTTAATCTTCAATTAAATAAATTTATATGTAATTTATTTTTTAAAATGAATTCATTTTAATTACGATGCAAAAATGTGTTCATTTTATAAATTATTTGGATATATTTGTATCTAAAATTAATTCTTGGAAGTGGAAAAAGTTTAACGTGAATTTTTTTCAATCTGAATGATGAAAATTATAATTTTTAATTAATTTGAACAAAAATTAACTCTAAACCTAAATATACATATTATTAAAAAAAAAATAAGTAAATGAATTAATTGATTAATGAATTAACTGATTGACGGAAACTTAAAATCTATTTGAATTTGAAATTTTCAATTTAATCCACTTGATTCCGTAAAATATTTAAGAATCAATTAAATGGACTAATTTTATTATAACAAAAAAAAAAAAACAGTTTATAAATTTGCAAATGATTAAGATACAATAAAAATGGAAAATGTTTAATTTTTAGTATGAGTTTTCATCATTACATTGATTTGTATGTTAAGTAATTAATATTAAAATATAATATTAATGAATAATAATTAATAATTCATATTTAAGCCATCAGTTATACATGTTATGCAGATATCGGCTGTCCCTCCTTATGGTCAGCCCGGTGTCACTTTGCAGTGTTAATAAAGATAAAGGCAAAGAAAACAATCGATTCATTTGCAATTAAAGGACATTTAACACACATCGACGTCGGGCACGTAAATATCATTTTTGAATCTAATCCAAAAAAAAAGTGGTAAATGAACGCCTAATCAAACTCACCGGAAGCGAGTTTCTTGCAGTAATCAGGGTTATCCACAATGTAGTCAAGACCGACGTTGGAATCCATGTTGACTGCATTTGTGATAACTCTCGTGCGGATCTATAAAAAGAGCAGAAACGCGGCAATTAGAACGAATGTCCTTAATTCAATTTCAAGGCTTCAATAATGACACTTATATTGGGATCTTTTCTAAAATCGAAAAAAAGTAAGTGATTTTTTGCGATCGACTTTTGAGGGAAGTATGACGAGTTTGATCTTGATTGTATGGAGATACATTTAAAAAACGGAAATATAAATATATATAATTTCACACGTAATTAAAGAAAAATGCCATTGATATATATACAAATTAATTTTGTTTCTGTGTAAATAAATTGTGACTATTTTTTCAAGAAAAAGATTCTTTGCAACTTTATCAAATGAAGTTTTCAAAATGAAATCCATTTTATTGAAAAGTCATGGGAAACCAATAATTTTTTAACAATCCACTACATATACGTTGCTGTCATTTACTGGAAATATCAGCTGTCATTTTGTTGAATTTTATTGGAAAAACTAATAAAATATATGGAATGCACACGCGCTCCAAATTATTTGTTAATTTATTGTTAACAAAGAATAAATACAAAATATCTGCACAAAAAAAGAACATAAAAGAAATTACACACAAAAGTACCGAAGAAATACAGTTAAAAAAGATAAAAAAAGTGTACATAAAAAGTGCAAATAAATGTACATAAAAGTATATAAAAAATTTATGTAAAAAAATACACGTACGTTAAAAAACAATTCGTACAAAATAGGTAAACCTGAAAATTGAATAAAATTTGCCTCGATTTTGTAGTAAATTACATAAACGAATCAATTTATTTAAATTGAGTTGTCATGAAACGCTATACTGTTAATCTTCGATACAGAAGCAATCCGAGATCAATTTTCTTAATCCCTATTGCAAACCCGCTAAAACAATATTTTTATAGTTCGGCCAATCTGTATTCTTTGCATATGCAATATAATCTTCGTACACGTTGAAGTATTACTCGGGATCCTCGTAATCTTCAAGTGTATTTCTTTCGTGAATCTTTGTCGTTTATATAATTATGATTACTCGCCTTATATTGTATATTATATGTAAAAAAGATTCAAATAGACCTCTCAAATTAATTCATTAAAATATTTCATTACATGTAAGGATATATAATTATATATATATATATATAATAAATATAAAAAATGTAAAAAAAATGTACATAAACGTATATATAAAAGTATATATAAAAGTACACATAAAAAATGTACGTAAAAAAATACACCTACATTGAAAAACAATTTGTGCAAAATAGGTGTACCTGAAATTTATACTAATTAATTATATATCCTTATATATATATAAGTAAATATTTTAATGAGCTAATTTGGGGTCTATATTATTTGAATCTTTTATATATATTACATATCATTTATTATGTATTATATAATATATTTTACATATTTAATTTATATAATATACATAACTTATGCATGTTTAGTATGAATTATCATCAATTTAAATAAAGTTCCATTATATAAATCGTAGCTAATTTATATGTTTCATTCGAAAATTCTTATAACGCTATCTCGTCCAAGGAGAGTATGGCAAGTTTGGTGAACTTAATCATATTACTCAGTGATGCGTGTGTCATATCGAGCATGACTCTACGAGACTCGTTTCCATATATGACAATGAGTTGTAAAATGAAAACCCAATCGAAAGTAACATTTATTGCAAATTTCATTTAATTCCATTAATATAATTTAACGATTACAAGGAAAAATGTTAACTTGGAAATTTTACCATTTCACCTTTCATCAGTAGAGAAATTGATACTTTTCTTTTTTTGATACCATTTTTTCCGTGCGTATATACTGGAGTAAATATTTTAAAAATGAAAGCGCTGAATAAAATATGTACGATACATGATAGAAAGTTACTATGTTAATTTTGTCAATAATATTAAAAAAAAAAAATGGAAAAGTAGTTTTGTTGTCATGTTTTATCATATATTTTGACCAGGAAGATTTATGTGGGTTGTATATATATAAATTTGCCATTTTACATTTATGTTGACCTATATGTATAAGTATATAGTGTACAATGTACATATAACAAAATTTTAATTTTATAGTAAATTTTGATAAAACAGATAACTTTACTACAAATAAATAACTACAAATCTTATAGAATTCAGTCGGTAATTTATATATATATATATATATATATATAAATTATGTATAATTTCGTATTGTTATATGTACTGTCAAAGATTGCAAACTTTGACTCCGATACATGTGTATGTGAGCCATACACATCCGTATACATTTTAGTACTAAACCACTACTTCGATCGACGAAAATGTAGTCATATAGAAGAAGCTTACATAGAAACCCACAGCAGATAGGGAATGAAGGGGCATTTTTTTAGTGACCACTTACAATCAATGTGCATAAGACTGTCTTGGGGCACATGTAAAGAATCGTCCTATGGCGTCACATGTGTTCTGTATTTCCACATGCGACTATATATTCGACAGTACTATATATACACCGGTTTTTCTAGTTTGGAATTAGTTGAATCACCATCATAAATAAATAAATGATGGATAATTTTTTTGTTTTAATCTCACTCGATTTCAGTAATTAGCCACACGATTTTAAAATTCTTTTAGCCATTTTGCAATTTTTTTATCAACTTCGTGACCTGCATTATACTAATCGACTCACCGACTCACGGCGTCGATCGGACGAAGTCTTATTGAATTTTATTAATTTTGAAACAAAAATTTGCTCCCTACTTATTTTTTTTTTTAATAATCGTAATATTGTGACAAATACTACAGTATCTTCTAATTTAACACCAAGCATTACTGTATATTTATATAGGTATAGACATTGTAATAGATGTCTTGTGAATTCAAGGGACAAACACTGAAAATAATATTCAACTTATTTATGTCAAAATCATTCCGATATATATATATATATATATGAAGAAAAATGTAAATATCTTCGAAAGTCGAACAATTGAATTTAAATACAATCGTGGTGGTCCGAATATAAAATTAATTCAATCACCGTCCGACGTCTGGAAACAAAGCATCAGAAAGAAATCGGTCACTCGTCGATTTTTACATCACTGGCCAATAAAATAATCTTTATAGGACACGCACAATGTATATAAAATTGAATTTACCCTCCATACACATATATACTTGGGGAAATTAGTTGATCGAAATGAATCGGATATCGAGACGTATATATTGCATCAATTGAAAAATGTAAAACGACCGGTTTGATCGTACATACGTTGTTTCTGCTTGTGTTTACATGGTTTTCATGCCACGCAATGTCTGCGGGAAAACAGACTACATCAGCACTTTCACAATCGGTTTAAAATAGTTTCAATCGACACTTTATCAGCTACGAATGACTGTATAGCTTGAAAATTGCCTTCCTCCCGTGGTTTTCCCTCCTGGCTTTAATGTCCGAAGTATTTGAATATAAATAATCCAATCAAATGTCCCGAATTAATCATTATTTCTGTATAGAAATTCGGAGTAATTCTGTTCGCACGTCCTCACTTCCGGCGCACTTTCGCTCACTTAAAAATTATCACCATTCGTATACCATACGAACAGGAAATGCTATATATTTTTTTTTTTAAACTCAACCGAACGGCTTCTTACCGACACGTGCGCCTTGCATTTCGAAGCGTTAAGTGCGTTTAATAAACGTATATACCTGATGGTAAACCGAGTTCTCACCGCAGGATTATATACAAAGTCGCCGACTTGATTTACGATATATGTGTTCGAGCGCAGGGATCGAAACGCGAGACTCATGTGCGGCAGACGATACGGAGAGGAGCATCCGATAACACGTGCGGTTATGCTTATGTCGGGCATCGAATTATAAATATAGCGTAAAGTTGATAAACCGAGATTTTGCGGGGGTACCCTCCCTGATGATTCGTCCCTCCTCTCTATTTTATAATTAACTCTCTTTGTTTCCTCCATTCCATCGTTCTTTTCACAGTCACGCTACTGAATTTTCGGCAATTTTTCGACGAAATCGTAACAAAAACTTTAGATATGACGTGACGGAATTTGACGGAATTCAAATTTTCAACGACATTAATTCCTCATACATGTGTCGGTTTCTAATTTTTATAAAATCTAACATTAAAGGGTTTTTGAGGTTTTAATATGGCCCTGATAACCCTTGAGTATAATAAGTTTTAAGTGAATGCGATCAATTTTTAATAAATTTGTCCGCCATAATGCATCCGTCATTTTGAATTTTTAAGAACTGACATCCGATTTGTGATCGGCGATCTCAAAGACCCTTTGTCACTACGTTTTATAAAACTCCATCAAGTTTTATGATTTTATGCGCGTGACTATCCCTAGCAGAAATTAATCGTGGTTCTGTCTAGATTACCAAGAATAATTACTGGTTATAGACTGGGAAACAATGTAGCCCCAATATCCGCAGGAAGACGCTTAATGTATATGGGGCCATGATAACAATCTATGTCCATGATCTAAACAGAATCTGTCTAGTTTTCATCTAGGAAAAGCTATTTTACTCTAACCTATAAAAAATGTGCTATAAAAATAATCATATCTACTATTTTCTAGACAAAACCGATATAGAAACGAGACAGAATTCATATTTTATCTAACCTAGAATTTATAGTAATTTTCTACATAAAATCTGGACAGAATCGAGAGATTTTCTCGTACAGATTTCATAATGGTTTTCCGATATAGGGCCTTTACAATAAAACGGAATGCCACGATTAATTTCTATCTGGGATATGATGTTACAAAGGAAAATTCACCTTCATCGCCATTTTAAGTGCGCCATTTTTTTTTTTTTTTTTGAAAACTACTATCAGGTAGCACATTCATTTTTGACAAGATATTATTATTATTATTATTATTATTATTATTATTATTATTTTATTATTATTATTATTATTATTATTATTATTATTATTATTATTATTATTAATGTTATTATTATTATTTATTATTATATTATTTACTTATATTTAAAATTTTTCCTAATTTTTTTTTTTTCATAGAAAAAGTTTTGTAAAAAATATTTGTACGAAACATCATTACCAATATATAGTGCTGTAACTAATAAAAAAAATTCCAATTGTTTAAATCAATAAGGGAGCAAGTATAGACAATGTTCTTCTTAATAATCTTGCCTCATTTGAAATAGCCAAGTAAATCAAAATTACCCTACACAACTCAACATGAACAATTCGTTATGCTGAATCCTTCTGTCCATTCTCATGTACGGTTAATGAATGGAGGATATGTTTTTACTGAATGAAAAATCGCATTTTTCGAAAGAGACCACGCTAGTTTCTCCCGAAGTCGATTACGCAAACTGCTCTTGTTACCCATGCGCCATGTTATAAATACAGATCAGTCATGCCCGCGCAGATAACCAGTCGCACAGGTCTGAGAAATTCATAAACATTTCCGAACAATGGGGCGAGGGTTCAAACGTTCGCGGCCAATTAATTCGCTACTACGAAACGTCTATCATCGATCGATATCGTCCGTACTTTTTGCCATCGATAAATGAGATTCGATGTACCTCGTTATTTCTTATACATATGCGCATGCACAGTTAGTAATTGCGGAACTGTGCCGTCGTCGCTTTACGTGACTGCAGGGGAGGTGCATTAGAGCTAAGAAAATAAAGGCAGGGAACTCTCAGCTGAAAGAGAACGATTTACCGTTTCCCATACCATAATATAAGAAACGCACATGTCACGAGTGTTATTTCCATTTATGGTATACGCGCATTCTGTCGACACATGCAGACAAGGCGGCACTCTGAATAGAATGTTTCCGAATTGTTCCTATACCTCCACTTTTGTATAAAGTCACTTTTTCTACTTCCAAGCTTCCAATTGTACCAGGAAACGAATCCTGTCCGTTAGCAATTGTAGCAAAACCAATTGTTACATTGGACTCGGTAAACTTTAGTTAGTATATAGCAATGACATTCCTGTCTGCCGTATAGTGTCAACTCTATTTGTTGAGATAGAGAGCATCCACTGTTGTTTTTGAGATCTGCCTTAATTTACATCGAAACAGGATCAAGATGTGCTCAACTGAAAGTTACTTATATCAGTCCTGTCGGAATACGAACAACAGAAATGTTTTTAATTACAAGGAAAAATCATTAATTTATGCGTCGTATTTTTAGTCATTACTGATATTTCGTCAAAGTATTTTGACAGTCCTATTATAGTAACTTGAAAATCATGTCGCATCATAGTTAAAATTCTGTCGTACTGTCATCACAATTCTGTCTTATCATCATGATAAGCTAATCATACAATTAAGACAACTCTGTCGAAGTATTTTGACAGTCCTGTTGTATTCTGACAATCATGTCGCATCACAATTACAATTCTGTTGTATCGTAATCACTACTCTGTCGTACTGTCATCACAATTCTGTCTTATCATCATGATAACCCAATCATACAATTAAGACAACACTGTCGAAGTACTTTGACAGTCCTATTATAGTAACCTGAAAATCATGTCGCATCATAGTTAAAATTCTGTCGTATCCTAATCACTATTCTGTTGTATTGATATAAAACTTCTGTCGTAACATCATGATAATTCCATCGTATAATTAAGACAGCTCAGTCAAAGTAGTTTGACAGTCTTATTATACAGTATCCTGACAATC
>JAPYZR010003264.1:0-32050 GCA_030522945.1 Trichopria nigra
TCGAATAGATTTCCACCAAAAAATTCCCAAAATCGAAGAATCGGAAAAATGTTTGTTGGTGAATTCAATACTTCGCCCGCCTTGCGTCAGGCGAAGTAACTTTCATTAAAATACAGATATTCCTTTTCATATTCTACATTTATCTAAATCTATATATCTTCGGTCTTCGACTGCTCACTCCAAGATCCAAAGGTTGTCGAAACTGGGTAGATGCGCATGCGTACATGCCCAGTATGACATAAATGTCGCTACAAATAAATTTACATACATTAATTTTCAACACTGAGTGAGGATAAGGGAGAGCGTAGATTAGGACAGGGACGCCATCTGGACGATCCGTGAAATATGGAATTGAATAGGGCGTTCTGTAATACTATATATTATTTATATAATGTCCAATATATGGGCATAAAACAAAAATATTAATTGGCTGTTCGCACTTTCAAATATTTTAATATAGTAACATAAATCAACCATATTGACAATATTATCGCTTTACATATAAATTACATAAAGTGGGTATATTATAAGAAAATATTACACTTGTTATGTTGTATCTTAACTATAAGTAATAAAAACATGAAAAGAATGTGAAATTTTAGCAACAATTAATGGTGTAATATTTCGTGTTGTGATACGTCTTTTCCGTCGAAATGATAAGCTCATTAGCGTATCTCGATACAACGTAAATAAATCGGGATTTCTTATCGTTTACTCTTATTTTAGGAGCATCTATCACTTCCGATATCGTTCGAATTCTCTGACATTTTATTACACGCTCTATATACTGTGGCAAATATACCTACTGCTACAGTTCAGTTTGAAATAAATTAAATGGGGTTTTCAGTATATTTTTAAATGGGCAGGGATATTTTAAATTGAAATTCTATTCTAAGGAAATATTATAAAGAAAATCAAGTCAACATTGATGATTAAAGACCATTTGGAGATAAAATTGTATTTCCAATAAAAAAAATCCATTTGGCCTTTAAATTTTCATTGAGGTTAAGATCGTGCTTAAGGCGATTTATTTTTCATTGACATTTGTTTCAAATTAATTCTCCTTCATTTCTGAATCGATTTAGCTGAAATTTTTTCAGCGATCATATGAAATGTATACTTTCACCCCTTCACCCCTTCCAGAGTCGGAATTTTGAAAAACGCTAAAAACTAATTATTTTATTTGATTTTAGAGTTCCGTATTTTGCCGCTTCGGTAGTATGGCGCTGTCATCAGGTGAGAACCCTTTTGGTTGCAAATTCAAGAATTTTAGACACTTATCACGAAAAACTGCTTATAGGAAGGGTGATTCTACGAGAGTTCAAAACATAATTGCCTTTGTACTGACATATCGTTTTCGTTCAGTGAAAAAAGGCTAACTTTTGGAAACAAATTGGTCCCGTATATTTCGCATTTCGTCGTTCAATTCCGTGATATACCGCTGCTGGCTTTTCTTTCGCTGCTTCGCATGCAACAATTCATCCTATACACGCCGCACACGCACACACATATACTCACAGAGTCATTATATATTACCGAGAAAAGAGTATTGTTGGAGCAACCATATACTACAGCTGTACCAACCATAGAAATTGTCGTGTCAACCAGAAGCATGGTTGTGTTAATTATAGTATGGTTGTCCTACTAATACTTTTTTTTCGTGTAGATATCGCATGCACGCAATCATACAATCATATACGTACGGTCTATAATTTCCACTTACAATATAAATATATATATATATATATATATATATATAAATTTTTATATATATACAAAGTGACTTAATATTCATGAGTCTGAGGTTAAAATCCCAATTTTGTGTTTATTTTAAAATAAAAGTTATTTTAATGACTGAAATGAAAAGTCCCAGGCACCTAGTAACATTGTTATGTATACTTATATGTAACAAATAATTAAATAACAAACACTTAACAATATGTCGACTACTACGCGACAGTTTCGATAAGGACTGTTCATTACGTCGATGACATCCAGGTACGACGAATTTGATATGAATTGAATGGATGCGTTTTGAATAAATTAAAATATGGCAAATCACGTACGCGGATAATCGTACGTTACAGTATATTATAAGAGAATGATTTTGCTAGGCAGTGGCGAAACGAGGGCAAATGGGCGCTGATGTATTTGCGCCAATAAAAATTGCGCATTCACTAGTAAATCGAGGTGGAATACGCGCGTATCCCTCGAGCGCCGCTTCGGAGTCACATCCGTCTCAAGTGCTTCGAATCTAATAAACTTATGCCTTGCAACGTAAGCCTTCCATGGCAATAACGACGACAATGACTGCGGGTATGATAATAGCAATTTGGCAGGAACCATGTCAAACTTTTTGCAAAGCGGAAGAGTGGAGAAGGGAGATAGATAGATGGAGAGAGAGAGAGAGAGAGAGAAGTGCGAGCGAGAAAAAAGGGTCGAAAGGAGAGTAGTGAGTGTAGGGCTCGAGGGCGGAAAGGGGCAGGAATAATGATCGCAGGGTTTCACTGCCTCAAAATGCCTAAATAAAATCTTTTAACGACCCCTTCACCGAGAGGTGCTGCTTGAGCTAATCTTCCAACGCTCAAGAGTGTGCGTACTGTGCGAATATTTTGTGTGTATATATACATATATATATACAAATGGGTGTTTCCAGTCTCGGAAGCGGATTCACGTGCAAACATATGTCTACACGACTTATAGATCTACCTGACTCTGAAAATCCGCGTACCCGGCGTTTCATATGGGCGGCCGTACTTCCTTATTCGTGGTCGGGTCACACGCAGGTACACACATATAGCATTTGCATACGCAAACACGCGTGCTAGAATACGCTCGACGTATACAGGTAGCACGTGCAGCGCGTTTAAATGTCCGCCGTCCATAAAGAGTTTCAATCTCGCGAGAATTTTTCTCTCCTCTCATTCGCTCTGATCTCTCTCTCTCTCTCTCTCTCTCTCTCGCTCTTTCACATACAATAGAGTCTTGAAAGTAAGGCTCTGTCTTTCTCTTCGTACTCTTTGTCGTTGTTGTTTTGTCAGATGCAACTGTCATTTATAATCTTGCACCGGTTTCGAAAGGTTTTTCTTTGGCGAAAATTCGTTTGTACGACGGCTAACTGTTTACGTGGGCGTAATGGATACGCCGACGGAGGATGGCACTGACGTAGCGAGACCATCGGCCTGGAACTTTTTTCATTAGTGCTACGTTAATTTCGTTTTTATGTTTTATCTCTTTTTTTCGTATCCGCCATATTTTGTCGCGATTAGTTAGTGGATTACGTATTTTATCGCTTTCATATAATACAGTAACGCCAAGAGCATACGGCGTACCAAGCAGGTTTTTTCATTAAAATGTCCATGTTTTAGACTATAATAGATCTAAAAATGTAATAAAAAAAAAAATCTTCTGTCCGTGATCTTTTATGCACATACTTATTATATTACTATATGTACTGTAGCGTACGAGCATAAATAGATATTAAAAATACGCATGCTTGCAGTATTTAGTAATCTGCTGTTCAACGATACGTCTTAATAAATTGTAATTTGTACTACAATTTGTTATTAATTTAATCAATAATTATCCTTTAATAATTAGTAATATCTTTTAAACGTTTTTTTTACTTTTAATACAGATGAATACTGTATAGGATCTTATTATAATTGATATCGTTCATATCATTAGAATTTCGTATGTTTAGAAGTTCGTATATTTAGAATTCGTAGAATTCTGAATGTTTTAAATGAGTGCGCTTGTTTACTATTTCTTTTGTAGTTAAACAGGTTTTTTTCTAATTTAATATTTAATAATTTTCAAACAATTCTATATAATTGATTATAAATGCTTACCAGAGACATTTCTTGAACTGACAAATTGACATTTTTTTTTTGTTTTTTTTTTTTTTTTTTTAAATTCATTTTAATTTTATAATTTATTTTTTAATTTTTTTTTCTTTTTTATAATAAATATAAAACAATATAATAATTACAAGTTAATTATTAACGCGTATCACCGTATCTTGAAGTTATACGCATACGAGAGTCGTATGTATAGTCAGTTTTGATGAAGTTTGCCGTCTATACAGTATTTCAACCCGACGGACGATATTTTGATTAGGAGCGACGTTAAGACTACCCTAATCCTACATTCGTCCGTACATTTCTCTCAGTCGTCGTCGTCGTTTCCCCCTTTTACGTGGCGTTCTCGCCCTTTCTATTTTCTTATCTCGTTTGCTCCCTTTATCTTATTATTGCCTCTCCTTTTCCTGCTATTCGCGGAAAATTGCCCTCGCCTTTGTTATTTTTTAGCGGTTTCGTTGGCCAACCCCTTTCGCTTATTTTCTTCTTCTGTCTTTGTTTTCATTCTTCTTCTCTCGATTTCTGCATCAAACTACATTTTGTGGTTTTTTTGTTCTACTGATGTCCGTCACCCATGCGGTTCACTTGTTTCGCACTTTCGAAGCTTATATGATATTCCACCATTTCCTTTTCTTTTTCGAGTTTCTTTCTTTTTGCGGTCGTAGTTCTGCACGTTTTGATGGCGGAAAACATTTCATCATATTATTGTATTGATTCAGAAATTATTTCTTGTACGTATATGTATATATATATATATACTTCAAAATTAAAATGTTGAAGGGTCGATATAATTTTTTGTTTTTTTCATGTTCAGTTGTCTTTAATTATCTTCTCTACCATCCGAGGTCTGATATTTCTTTTTGCATTTTGCAACCATCTCTTTTCACAAGTCTATCCATTCCGCCATCGTTCTTCTCTCGTATTACTTCCCATTGGCGCTCTTCACTCACTTTCTTCGGTATTCGTATAGATCTATCTTTCTTTTTGCGCTCGACAGCTCTTATATATAGCGAAAATCGGCGCCGTTTATTTAGTTGACTGTCCTCTTCAGCGTTTTCTTGTGTTTTTCTTATTTTTGTGACATTTTGACTGCAATCGACCGATTTTTAAGCAGAGAGTCCCGAATCAAAAAATAAACGCGACAAAATTCTTACCAGGCGCCGTTCTCGAGAATGAATTTTAATTCACGAATTTTGTCGACAAGTTTTTCGTTTCGTTCCTCTCGTACAAGGCGCATTCCCGTTTTTTATATTCGTTCCTCGCTTCGTCGACGTCTCGTTTGTTCCACTTGCTTCGCATGCATTAGTCCTCCGTAACAAGGGGGTCAAAACGAGACGTTAAACCTATGGGCGAAACGCGAGGTGTGAACCCAAAATTAGATGTCGGAGAAGGACGGAAATGTGACAAAGAGAAAGAAAACGGAGAAAAAGACAATGATTAGAATAAAAGTGAACGAACCAACAACGAACTCTCGAAATAGCAGTTCGTACAAGTTACTTTCGTGAAACCGTGATTTATGTCGTTCGAAAAATTGGCTGATTTTGTAACGTAATTTTGTTGAAAAGAGATAGGGAATGGCGCGATGACAAACTCGGCACGTGTCGGGACAGATGCCAGCGACAAAATTGCTAATTGAAAATTATTGCGAATCTAACTTCACGGGTAGATGACTATACCATTGGTAAAAATAAATAATTGTAAACTAAGAAAAAATGTTTTCTGTTTTTTCAATGAGAAATTATTTTAGATTGCATATTAAAGAAAAGGACAAACCAATAAAAGCATAATACCATTGCCTCCTCGGCGATAACAAAACTACCCGGGAGATTTATATAGGAATAATAGCATGTTAATGTTAGAATCTATCTGAAGTAAACTAGTTTATTTTATGGTTTAGAAATTTTTATTTGTTTTATATTTAAAATTTTTGTTTGAAAATTGATTAAAGAATGAAATTATTAGGAAATGATTATTAGAAAGTTTAAAGTATTTGTGAAATATTTATTTTGACTTTGTCACTTTTGTATTCATCGAGTATGTAAACATATTTTTGTCTCGTTATTAGTTACATTAAATGAGAGCAATAATACCGACATTGACTTCGTTGCCCAATGAAGTTGCCCAGAATGATATAAAAATAATTAGGCAGCCGAAAATGATGCGCGCGCACTTTAGTAGTTTCAGATATACGAATGTCGAAATTCTTACAATAGCTAACGATTATTCTTCGAAAGAAATATACTTGCCTATATAGTTAAAATTGTTTAATTTATCAATGAAACTGAAATTCTTAATAATTAATAAGTATTTATTTAAAATGGCCATTACAGTTCTTTTGCTTTGTTGTTAAAAGAAATGCTTGTATATTTTTTGAACTTTCTTTTAAAGCGTCTACAATTTAATGTATATTTCTAGATTAACTCGGTGTTGGATGTAATAGTAATAATAAGTCGAACATTGTTGTCATTAAAATGTAATTTTTAGATGATGAATTCTCTTAATTGATAGTAATAGTAATAATAATAATCGTATAAGAAATTATAATAAGATTTGTCGATATTGTTATGAATCTAGGTCAATCAATGGAATTGTGGTTGTAGTTAGTTTAGAATTTTTTTTCATTCTTGAATTGTCTTATACAGAATTTCCAACAAAAAAAATGCGCACGTTACGCATATGAAAACACGTGCACAGAAAAGTACCAGAAAGACTTTTTTAACAGAAAGACTCAATTTTCATTCCAGGAAATTTAAAGATTATGAATAATTTCTTTATAAATTATACATAATAAAGAAACAAAAAACTTTACGACGAAAGACTATAAGAAGAATGAAAACACGTGTCAGTTCAATTCAGACAATTATAGGTATTTATTATTGGCAGATTGATTATCTAATAACATGACAAGTATAGTCCTCTCATGATGTATATATATACAATAAATTCAGAAGAGGAACATTCTCGAAGTCGTTCAATTACTTTGGTAATATAACCAATTATCCAATGTGTCTAGCCAACCTTTCGATAAATAACGCGTATGCCGCCTGCGAGAAATAGCCCCAGATAATATAAAACGACAAGAGCACCGGTATAGATCAAACCTAATTTGAGTACGAACGCTCTGGGCACGAGAAAAAAAACTCCGGACCCTACGTCGTTCGTAAGGATCGAGGAAGAAAAAAAATGGTACTCGAGGGATTTAAGACGGGATATGGGTATCACCTTTAGCCGTCGCTGTGTGTACACCTCTGCATCTCACTTCCGTTACACGCGGATCTTCCTTTTTTATATCTATACATTCTTGTTTCCTCTTTTTCTTCTCCACCTCATCTTCCTCTACCACCATACATCTACATTTTCCTCTCGTGTTCTCCATCTTCGTCAATATCATTTTCCTTATTTTATTTATAAGTGCTTTCTCTCTCACTCCCTCTCTATCATGATATTTCGGACCATCGCAATCTTTGGACTTGGGTTATAATCTGTCACATAGCCTATATAGCTCTATAATCTCGCAGTATTCCCCATTGCACTGTTCTGACAATCGAAGGACCTGAATCCATCCTACTGAGAAGAAACTTCGACCCTCTAGATTGCTGGAGCGAAAAACATCTCGGTGTTGGGAAAATTTGACTAAATAATCTTATTTTCGAGACAAGATTTGGGGTCCTCGTCGTTTTCTACTTGTTATTATTCATTGAGTTTCGCTTTCCATAACTTGTTATATAAATCAATATAATCGTAAATAAATATCTAATTGTAATTTAATATGGTGCGTACAAAAGAAAACAGAAAATTCTGTCACTGTGGTGCTGGTATTGAAAAAGAACATTAATTTTTATTGTGTCATATTAAAAAATAATCAAAATAATCAAATAGAAGGAAAAACTGAAGAAAATCTTGACGATGATTTTAAAGCCTTTGTGTAATTTTAATTTATCTCGTTATAAGAATGTAAATATGCTAATTGTAATGTAAAAACGACATTCAATCAGGAAATGAGATTTCAAATAATTAAAGCAAAACGATTGTCACGCTATTTTATTAAACAAAACAAATTATTTCTTTGCGATTGTTTTCAGCTAAATTATTATATGTGGATCACAAAAAGTTATTAAAAAAAAAAAAACAAATGTAATGAGTTCAACTCATACTGAACTGAATTATAAGCACGCTTCGGGTCTGTTTTTTGTTATTATTTTGTGCTGAATGTAAATCTACCGTAGCAATATAGGAACCACATACTTGAAACAGATCCTTATCGGAAATGATTAATTACGAATAAAAGCCAGCGATACATTATCAGTCATGTAGAAGAACATGTCGACGACACTGTTGGTCGATTACTTCATGTCGATGGATCGTCATGTAAGCCAATTATTTTTCATCAAAGATTCGTTCCTCGCGTATGAAGCAGCGAGTAACTCAATTTGCATAATGACTTTATTTATTTTAATAACCTTGATTTACAAGTTCCTCCTTTAAGTGTGCATTACATCATTTTATTAAAGTAATAGTGCTTCCTCGCCCTCGGAGAAGTTTCATTGATTCGTGTTTCGGATATTCAACAACAACATGAATGCCTTGGTACGTAGTCAATTAAACGTTAAGTTGATTGAATCATATTATTTAACGACTTCCAGTGGCTTGTTTTGATCATATTTTAAAGTCGCGTTTTCCGAAAGAATTTTATTAGATTTGACGTCAAAATCTCATTTCTTAGCATACCTGTAAACAATATTGTTGTTAGCATTATAATACTTTTTATAATAATTTAACATAATCAACATATAGATTTAATAAGATTTCGAAAGAAGAATTTGTATACATCTTGATTATTATCGTATAAGCATATAAAGTCATTACAATAATTTGGCACCTAAATCGAACGTTCAACTTCTTTTGTCACTATACGTAGCCTTCTTATGTCTCAATTTGTCTATACTGGTCTAGAGCCCTCACTTACTCCATGATTCTGTCATTCTCTTTCATGACATGTCGTTTTCCCTTCATTGTGCATGAGCGTAAAGCGAACATTTCGAAGACTTATATAGCGGAAGAAGAAGAGTAAATTGCTACATTATGAGGGTATATAAAGGTCATCGTCAACAAGACTAATTTTTGATTCTGCTAATCAAGCATTGTACTTCCTTTCTCGCCACACATTGAAATTCGTACATTGTGTGTTTTCTTCCAAATATGGTCACAATGGCAATTATTTTATGATGATATTTATTTGTCTTGAAAATTAAAACTTTAGATTATTACTTGAATCTAATCTAAATTGAATTAATCTAAAGTTTTAAATTGAGACACTCTTCATAAAAGCGTATTTTTACTCTTTATAAGAGTTACACAATTTCTGTAAGTGAAATTTCACTCCATTTTATAGAGTGAGTCGGAGAATGCACATTCAAAAGAAAAAAAAAAGAAGTAAAATGTACATATTGTGTGGACATATTTTTGATAAAATTGTCCCAGGGTGTTTTATATTTATCACTCTATATAGAAGTATACGAATACGTGTACACGGAAGAAATAGGATTGTTAGAATAACCATACTATAGTTAATGCAACCATGCTTCTGGTTGACACTACCGTTTGTATGTTTGGTACACCCACATATATATTAGTTTGTGCAACTACATAAAAGTATACTTACATATTGTCTATCTACTCTCTAAATACTTGGGAGTAAAATTTTATTCTACGAGTGAAAATTGAACCACTTAAAAAAAAAAAAATTTCCCTTTTTCTGGAGTGCAAGTTCTCCGACTCACTCCATAAAGTAGAATGAAATTTCACTCCAGAAAGTATTGTTTTCCTTCTGTCTCTCTCTCCCTCCCCCCTCGCTCTCTCTCTCTCTCTCTCCCTCTTATGCGCGAGATGGTACATCGAGATAACAGTGGCGGAGGCTTTCGCTGAGAATGCAGCTGTGCGTCGAAACGAGATTAACGCTATAAATACTACCGGCATCCACAGTATAAGAGCGAGCGAGAGGGTAGAGGGGGGGGGGGGGTGATAGCGCGCCCGCGAGAGGGAGAGAGAGCTAGAGTATACACACCAATGAAGCGAGGACCGTGCGTGCGATAGTGGAGTTAGTTCTCTTCGGATGGGAATGTACCTTTGAAACATTGGAAATAGTTATGGCAGCGGTGCTCATTCGATCGAACAGCGTATATATATATATGTATACGCCCCCTTATCGGTTTAATTAGGCTGCAACGTTCAGACTTCCCACGGCTCTGAAGCGTTCGTCGATTCTCGTTAATTAAAAATCACTGTTTACGCACGGGATGTCCGTTAGCGATACTCTTCCAGCAGAAATCTCGAAAGAATCTTATATAAACAATGCATCGCAATAATTGTTGGTAACTTATTTTTTCATACGTGTAGTGGTCGACGTTGTGATGAAATTCAATTCTTTAGATTTAACCCCATCGTTTCGCAGAAGCGCTGAAGTGTAACCTGAATGTGTATATAGCGTCCGTATATAGGATCGTCGGCCAAAGGCCATGGGCGATGTGCTTTTAGTTATTTTAATTGGCATCGATTACAAATTTTTGACCAAATATTTTACTTATTAATTAAGTGCCCTTCAGCTTTCTGATATTTCTGTCAACCCCCCCCCCCCCCCTCATCCGCAGGCAAATTCTTTTTCATCATATTATTCAAAACGCGAGTTAAGATATTATTAGCATAGTGGTTTTTAGAGGACATATACGCATTTATTTAAGAACGAAATTGCAACCCCTCTGGTAATAGCGAAGTTGTCACTCTTTCAAGTATGATGGCACACTTCGGAAAGTCTGAACGCTCTGAATTGTACTTGTGAAAGAATGAAACGTTTACTTACTATACTTTTAGAAAAGTCAAAACTTGCGAGTTCAAAAAACCGTGACAATATTTCGTGACGACTGACTTAGACATGCATTGAGCTCAAACGTCAAACATTTAAAATTGAATTAATTTTCAGAGTATTCGGTATTTCAAAATAAACTTTGAAATTAAACTTTGTGCTATATATATATATATTCTTTTTTATTATGTATAAAAGTGAATTTGGATTAATTGCAATTTGTAAGTACAAATAATATATATGATATTTGTGTATAATCATTAAATCAAATTGCTTTAATTAATTGAGCCATTAGTATTATTAATTAGAAAATTGAACATTATTTTAATCGATCGCATCAAGTTGAGGTGAATGTACTGCTCCAAATTTGCATCATAAATTATTTTTGACCTAAAATTAATAATTGAATTGCATAACAAAAATACAGAAAAAAAAGTTTCCATGATTTATTAAATCTACATTAGTTTTTGTAATTTGCTAATTAAGTAACTTCATTGGAAACTTCATATTTTTATGTTTGAATTTAGTACTTTAATATTTTTCATATTTAAGGAAACATTTTTTCCATTGTAACTAACTTTGAACCATATGTTGCTCCTGAATGATATATGTCAAGTTTCACTGATAATTTCATTGTTATTGGATATAAGGTTAGCTTTCACTTTTAAACAGTACTAACAAGTACAACTATACTTAGAGTATAGTTATTCTTATCGAGTAAATAAATCACTCAAAGTTCAATCCATTGGTGTGACATTGATACTCGAAAATACATATGGAATTATACGACGTCGCTATACACTATACGCTATAATTGTATAAAACATCATTCTAGAATTGACTTACTTAATATTCATGCAATAAATATAAGCAGGAAAATCTCTTTCCAAGAAATTATAGAGATAAGAATTCCGTCAAGTGCATCGAAATTGAGTGTAAATTACCAAATGATAATAATCGCACATTTTACAAGGTGAAAATAATTTAAAAGAAATGTGTTTAAAAAATTAGCAATAACCATTTTATTGTTAGAGTGAAGATTTTTATTTGATAAAAAGCAAATGTGAATTTTTAGGATTGTTAAGCATAATTGCGTAGAAAATAATATAAATTGAATTGAGAAACCTATAAAGAAATTAATTAATAAATTATATCTATACGTTATATTTTTAAAAAGTGATAATGGCGTTAGATAATTGCTGCGGCATGTTCGTAATATGAAAGAAGATAAATGCCGATAACGAGCGCTAGAATAATGGTAAACATAATAATAATGATAAGAGAGTTCTCGGTGCGATACGATCAATACCACGAATTCTGTATAAACGAAAAGCTTAATAAATGAATGCATTATTGTTCATTTCAAACGAAATGAAATATGTGATTATACTATTGGACATTCGTTTTATAATCATAATCATTTTCAGAATTAATTTGTGGTCTTGATTAATATTTTTATAGTTGAATACTTATGTTACAAATTTAATAATGAAGTAAATTATGCTATATTAATTATAATTCAAAATTAATTTAATACAAAATATTATATGCAGACAACAACAAACAATAACAAAAACAAAACAATTGTAGTGCTTAATTTTTGTTGTTGTTGTTATTATTATTATTATTATTATTATTATTATTATTATTATTATTATTATTATTATTATTATTATTATTATTATTATTATTATTATTATTTTGGCATTAGTGTATAGTATTGTAGTTTCCGTAATATTTTATTATTATAGAAATAGAAAAAATGTTCACGCTATTTTTTGTAAAAGCTTTCAATTACTGCTAATGAATATTGCTTTATGAATTTTTAATTAAAATGTAGGTATCAAAGGTTATTAGAAAGAAACAATAGGATGTTGAAACATACTTGATGGATAGAGAAAACACGATTTTATGGTGTATTATTATTTTCATGTGCAGAATACATGTTTCAAAGCGCCCGAATTTATATATTGCACGAGATGCGTATATTATAATTGTGCCTGAATATTGCACAAAGACGATAATCATACGCATTTTGCAGATAACTGACATGACTTCATTGTGTTTAAAACATTATTAGATGATGTTGGTTTATTATTCAAAATTTTATACTATTATATTAAACATTTTGGTAAACCATTGGATGTACTACCTAACTCGAAAAAAAGTAAAATCGGTATTTTCTGACGTATTTTTGCCTCCTGCTTCAGAATATGATAATGAAAATTGTCGGTCGGATGTATGTAAAGCAAAAAGAATTCTCTATAAAAAAGGTTTTGTAATTTATAATTTACTATTTCTTTCTGTTCAAACGGCAATGCTTCAACCTAGGGGGTGCTGCGTGCTAGCCCCCCACCCCCTCCCCACCTCAGCCCCCCTTGTTTGTACTACCCTAACCTCCAACCGATAACTATGGATATAGTAATCAGATCCGTATAAAATTTAAGGCCCTGTAATTGCTGCAACGTACATTATATACCACTTTACAGACTGAACTGGGCATGCAATGCCGACTATTTTTAGGTTCATCCATCAATTACGGGCTTACCCTTTGTAATATAAAGAAAATGCATACAACCCTTTTTATAGAGAATTTTATGATTTACATTTTTTATTTGAAACATTTTTCGTCAGATTGGTATTTTTCAATGTAAATGCAAAAAACAAAACTTTAAAAAAATCACGTTTTTTCAAGATGGCGACTATAATACGTCTGACCGAAAATTTTTATTAAGAATGAGTGAGGTAGTTCATCCGAAGGGTTACCAACATTTTAAAGGTGTCAAACATTTGAATATTTACATATTACATTGTATATATATGAGTATTATAAGTAAGCGTAACAAACAATTTGAAACGAAGGAAAATAACGATTTTAAAAGTAAATAACAGAATTGAAATTTATTATTCACTTTAACAAAAAAAAAAAAAAACGATTACATGATTGCTATAGTATAACGTTATATTGCGGATTCGTCAAAGACCACGTTTTGAAACTGGTTTCCGTTTCATTAATATTTAAATGAACATTTTATGATTTGATTCTGATCGTTTTGCGGCGAGTAATATTCTGTTTTTTCGCTGCCACAAATTGAGTAATGACATTCTTATATTATAATATTATCACGAAAAAATATGCGGATCATAGGTGCAAATTCATGAAACCTGTTTTTGTGCTCGAATTGCTTTCTTAGAAATAATTGTAACAATTAATTCATTATTATCAATTAAAACATTGTTTTTTAAATGTTGTTGATATGTTTGAATCTAATTATTTACATTTGAATAGTTAAAAATAAAGAAATACACAGAAAAAAAAATTTACTAAAAATAACTCACGAATAGTATTAGGTGATTTATGATTTGTAAAGTATTTTAACCTGGAACTAATTAATTCTTTGTCTTTCAAGTTTTTCCATTTTATTTATAAACAATTTTTGCAAGTGAAGAATTCTTATAAGAATCTATTTTTTTATGTATTCATTAAGTAAATGAATGTTGTCATTTTTTCGCTGTAAAATTTATCATATTTTTGCAAAAATTCCTGAAAGTTTCTAAATTTTTTCTGCAAATCATTTACGGTTATGAAAGTTTGTCCTAAATAAATACAACTAGAATGCAAAAATGTCCGAGTAAACTTTTCTCTGTGTGCAGCGTTAATCGCGCGGAGCTCGAGATTGGAAAAGTTCAATGGACACGAAGTTTTAATCCATTTGACGTTTGGCTTTATTAATCACGCGCCTCAGCGAAATAAATTAAGACTACTTTAATACTGTTTACTTTACCGCGGACAGTGAGCATATAAAAACAACGAAGTTCGCATATAAATCCCGCGTTGTTTCAAGTTTCCTAAAGTGTCAGCGTTTTTGTCAGTCATGAAAATAAAACATTGAATTTCACATCCACCGGTAAACAAAACAAAGAAGCGAAGGACAACTCACCGCAAACCAGACACGTTCTAGTACAGTCCTCCGCAGAAAGGAGGTCAACTAAGTTCTTGTACCTTAGGTTTCACGGAAGACGCGATTCGACCAGCCGTAATGCACGCGAACGAATCACGTTACGTCCTGTTATCGCCGCGTAATTCTTTTTCCCCAATCCTCAGCTCCCTACGAACCCCAATCGCTACTTTGCGCTCGATCATCCCCCTTCCTCTCCCCTAACCATTATTATTAAGCATTGTTTGGAACGACATTATTAACTTGACATTCATGCTCACGTGGATAAATGTCACTTAAATAAATTTTGAACTCTCGTCGTATAATGTACAGACTGTTTTTTTTTTTTTTTTTTTTTTTTTTTTTTTTTTTTTTTTTTTTTTTTTTTTTTTTTTTTTTTTTTTTTTTTTTTTTTTTTTTTTTTTTTTTTTCGACCGATTTTCCTGGGTCACAATAATAACTAATTATATAATATTACATAAAAGATCTCTTTTATATTTGTATAATTTCGACTTTTAGTCCGTTGTAAGAGTATCAGAAAGTTGATACAAATTCTTGTATTATACAGAGTTCGAATTTTTGTACAAAGCATTATGAAAGGGGAAAATTGTTGTCTCTAATAATGAAAATTTGAAATGGGTAGAACAAAAACATGATTTAAACGGTTTTATTTAAGTCTCAAATTACCTTAATAAAAAAATATAATTAAAAAATTATTGTTTTTTTTTAAATTAATTTTTCAATAATATCAGTCACAGGAATGTAATTTTGAAAAATTCGTTTAGGGAAGTTGTAGCGATTCTTTTTTTTTCGGAATTAATGGAAAATTACATTAACAAAATTACTTTCGCGGCTCCTTAATGCAACGAAATTACGACAGAGACTTGCAATTTGAGAAATTGCAACTTCAAGTTACCGAATGAATTTGATTGACATTAAAAAGAATTTATATTTTCGTATATTTCCCCCCGATGAACTAACTGCAAAGCAATTAACTTAAAAATTTAAATTTAAATTTCCGGCAGCAGTGAATCACGTGAGCGGTGACATTATTCGCTAATCTTTTAAAAAGGTCGTTTTTACCGGATGCAATTAAAACCTGGTTTCGAAGTAGTAGACCGTTTTGTTATTGTTTATTTTGATATTGAAGTGGGGGGCAACGAAATAAAAAGTTTTTAACGAGTATAATTATTTGCTTTATTATTCATCGACTTTAATTAAAATTTATGTTATAATAATTGAAGTGTTCGAAGTATATTTTTATGCTTCGTTTTGTGCAGAGAATTCTGTTAAAAAGTTTAAGAGAAAATGAATGAATTATAAAAAATTCACAAATTATCCTAATTTTCAAAGCCCAGAATTTAGAAAAAATTATTTTATTGCTATCATCTGCGAACATTCCGTAATGGCAATTAAAGAGTTTTTATTACATGCGAAAAGATACAGGAATTCACGGTTTGATCATATCTGAATAAATTATGCGCAATGCATTTGATTAACCGAATGGAAGTTTTAATTATTTCTGCGAATGCGAAGGTCATCAATAAAGGGGAATTTTCGTGCGATTAAAGTAAACTTTATTTTTTTAAAATGCTGAAAGGTTTTTTAAAGGCATAAAATAATGTTTGTTCACGTTAATGAAAAGTTAAATTCTTTTATTCAGAAACTCTCCACGTGGTAATACCGAAGGTCGAAAGTCGTCCATTAAACCAGATTTGCATCATTTTAAGCCGATTTGGTACGAACGCGAACCGATGCACATAACGCCATTACGTGCATCGATTTCCTAATGACAACGTTGCATTTTTTATTATGGTTTATGAGCAATGTACAAGTATGAATTAAATATGAATTAAATATTAATTAAATATTAATTAAATAAGAAGCACGCACTATATGGTCGATAAAATAAACGTCAAAGTGCCATATTTTGGAAATGGATTAATATTTGAACATGATTTTCAGAACAATTGAACAAAAATGAATGAATAATCGTATATAAATTTTATCAGAATAATTTTCGTTGAACTCCAACGTTTCGAACTTGAACATCATAATAATTTAAGCCGGCATCAGTTAAATTATCGTGCTTCCGTTTTGTTGTAATTCGTCTGTTTTTATATACATGAATATATATGTTAGGGTCGGTTCAGGCGACGAATATTCTACATCGTGGTGTTCAGACTATGTGGGGTTCGGGACAAGCACTGAAAAACAATAGAAAACAGATGAACGGATCCAGTCTGCGAATTATATATAGTCTCAACAGGCTTTTACTGGGAGGTCGGCTCTTATAATTCTCCTTTAACACACAATTTAAAGTTATTTTTACATTGAGGGTTTTTAATAAATAACCAGTAATTAATTTATTGTCATAAAATGTATTATGACGGTTAAAGTAATAGTAATTCGTTTCATTAAATATTTACAATCTTCAAAATTTATATTTTTTGGTATTAATAATTTGGAACTAAGAATTTTTATTTTTAAACAAAAATGACATCATTTAATGTTAGCAAATAATGGTAAAACATATGTTGGGAAACTTTTTGGAATACATTTTTATACAAAATTATTAAAATCACTTATAATATTTATTCAGTATAATTTTCAAACGAAATACAATCTGTTACAATCTATTAAATTGCGCTCGTCGACGGGGTTACAACTCTTGTTTTCAGAAGAATCTTCTGATGTCGTGGTCATCAGCTATCGAATGAATTTCTTGAACCTTACAAAATTACAATTTTCTTTCTTACATTTCATTTACAAATTTTATATCTGTGTATCTTCCCTGGTAGAAATGAAAACATTTCTTAGCCAATTCTTAGACAGTTCAGATATTTACCATGTTAAAGGCATAGGAGAAATGGATAGTGTA
The DNA here is from genome assembly GCA_030522945.1 of Trichopria nigra. Taxonomy (NCBI): domain Eukaryota; kingdom Metazoa; phylum Arthropoda; class Insecta; order Hymenoptera; family Diapriidae; genus Trichopria; species Trichopria nigra. Next base: position 17,539 of record JAPYZR010003264.1, read on the forward strand.
AGATCATTTTTACTGACCCTTTTGAATTAATGTGACGTAAATAGCGCGATACCTGCCTCTGATTTGTCAGTTCAATTAGGATTTCATCTCCGATAACCTAATTTCTGGTGTTATCGTGACTGTATTTATTCAAGAATTTACTGTGAGTTTACTACGTAACACCTTTGTTTTTTTACCTTCGTTTATAATAGAATGTGTCTGCAAAATAATTGTTGGGAAATTATACTACGAATTGCACGTAATGTAAATGTTCTTAGAATAGAACATTACCGCATTGTACTTAATTATACTCATAAATAATAATGATTTTAATTATTATATACAAATGCATACATTTTTCTATGAAAATAAGAAAAAATAAAAGTTAAGCAATAATAGCAGTAGTACTGATTATAGTAATGTTTCATTAGTATAAATTGAAGGACAAACAACCCAAAATTATACCCATATAAAATTGGGATATAAAACTATAGACGGACGTAAAGACACACAGGGACCCCTGAGATGAAGCTCTCGGCCCTGGATTACCTGTCGTCGGTTCTAATGCGGTGCGCATTCAAATTATCGTAGAGAATTTTACCGGAAATACATTAAATCTCGAAGTATGTGCATTTTGTGATACTTGGTGGTGAAGAAGTCGGTTAAGTACATTAAAACAAACTTGTATAAATAATGTGATATATAACTAGCGATGAATCCTCATGTTAATTTCGAAATAGTTTTCTTTAAAATTATGCATACTTTAATGACATTTGACATTTTATAATACATATACTATTCGGCATTTGTCGAAGTACTATATTAATTGGACATTATTATTATAACCGTGTTTTGTAACTATAAAAAAGTTAATTTTCTTACAGTATATATTATTATCACCAATATTAATTGATTGCACAATGTCGCTCAGTGAAAGGTCAGTCTCGTTGAACTTCCTTTCATATTGCAATATAAGTGAGATCAACAATTCCGATTTGGCAAAAGAAAGATATTTTTTTATCTATGACAATATTCTTTTGTGAAGACGACATTCTTATGACCTATTATGACTGAATTCTCGATAGATTACTTTTCAAAAAATGCAATTACTTTATTTCAAAATTTCGATGTTAAATTAATCTAAAATGTGAAAAGTGAGGTTTTTGATTTAATCGTATATTTATTTGTATTTAACTATTTAATATAATTTCATATTTAATAAATCTAATGAAATTTTATTATATAAATCTAAACTATTTTGCGAAGATTGGAAATTTAATTCTCTAATTACTCATAAATATTCACTCTATTTTAAATTCCAAAGATTCAAGAGTAACTTCATATATACATATATATAAATCGCACATCTGTTGTACACTCCTATCTGAGGTTTCATTAATTTATCAAGAAATTTGATACTGAAACGACGATTATGTTGGTCGGATCATTCCTCCTTCAAATAATTGAATGAGTAATCCGCAAGTTCTTTGGGGGGACGTAAAATGTCGACAGATGGTAACAAATATAAATGAGCACTATACGGTAACTCCAGTTCTTCTTCACTCTTTTTTGCTTTACGCTTGAAAGGCTTTAAATTTTTTTCGGGTAATTTAGAATATTTAAATTCTGTGATTACTAAAATATTATTTTAAATATTTGTTTTTATTTGTTTAAGTAATTTAAAATGCACTTTTGTTTGTCTTAAAAGTTGGATTTCATGTTTTGTGTACAATGGGTATGTGTATTTTTTTTTTTTTTTTTTTTAATTGAATATAAAATACATTTTAAAATTCTATTAAAGGTTTTACAATTATTTTCGCAACAAAATAACCACAACGAAACCAAACAAAAATTGTCAAAAACTGATTCTGAAATCATTAAAAAAAATTAATTTATGTAATTATAAACTATTAAAGTATTTAAGAAAAGCGTAATTTTTCTATCAAGACGATGTAAGATCGTAATCCGAGGGCGGTTTTATAATCTTGTGTGGAAATTATGAACGGAAATAATTGCATTGCATTTTAAACCGAGATATTAACGGAATGAAATTAACAAGATGAATAGCGAGAGCTCGAAAATTAATTCCGGAAATTCGCATTGTTCGCATTTGCCGTTTATATATACGACTCGCATGCTCGAGTTTCGAAGTCTGCCTCGTAAATCTGAATTTTACGACAGGTAATTTCTTCGATTATTCCTTCCTATTTTTATCGTGGCGAATTTATAATTTTAAACTTTAATCGCCGTCGTGGCGTACCTTTAATCGTTGACAGTTTTACCTAAATGTCAGTCAGTCAGTCGCGCATACGTCGCCCCAATTCCACGATTCCTAAGCACTCGGTGAATTCGGTTATTTATTATCGTTTCTCATTTTGACTAATTAACGAATGTAGGACATAAATGGATTTCATTACGTAAATAATTCGCCCATGATATTATCAGCCTCGGACGTTGATCGGTATATGCAATTTGGTTTTGTAAATTTAGCAAAATCAATATATATATATATATGCATAAAGTGAAAATTGGTTTAATTTTTTTATTGCTGTAAAAAATCATATTGTTGTAGAAATTCACAAGTACGTGATGTGAAAAATCGTAAAAAATTGTGAAAAATGTATAGATCGGCATGCTAAAATATATGCCAAAACTATATAAATATAGTACCTTTAGGAAACATGCGAAAATTTGCCATAAGAAGTTAGATTTGGTTAAGGATGTTATATAATAGGAACTCAAATTGTTGACTCTAATGAATACTTTCCTAATTTAAAGCAATTTCTGATCTTAATTTAAACTTGAATGTAACTTGAAAAGAAACTTGCAAAGCGCAATTATTAAAAGTCACTCATCCGTTTCCCCGTCGTACACTTGTCAATTTCACAAGTTAATTTTACTTGGTCTAATTAGGTTGGTCCTCGCGTAGGTACCGAGTTTGTTCTCGATTCGTTTCATTAAAGGAAAGATAAAAATAATTAATGACGTCACTGAAATCGTGGGGACTATATATATGTGAGTGTACGTGTATATAGTAAAGCTTTGTGTGAAGGGTCGAGGGTGGGGGTGACAAACACGAAACGCGAATTATTATACTTGAGCCGTGAACGCGCGCGATCGTTGCTACCTCGTTACGGCGTTGCATTCTTCATTTAGGGGCCCCTGGTTAGCAGCTTCGATTATCAATCACGATATCTCCGTGTTTGCTGCACTCTACGAGGAGGCCAAGATGCAAAGAGGCGCCAATTTAAGGGGTACTTTAGACCATTAGGATAATACTCAGACTTTTCTAATTGATAGAACTTTCCGACTTCAGAATTTAGGGAACCATTTATAGATTGTTATTTACGATCGTAAATAATTAATTATGGATTCAAAGTTGCTCGCTCGAACAAAATTCCGAAACAGTGGGATTTTAGCAATTCATCGTGATTTATTGCGGAATGATGCGCGCTAAAGTCAGTTGTCATCAATACTAAGCATGGATGAGAATACGTGACGGATTTCATTAAAAAAAAATATAAAAAAAAACATTCTATGTAATATACAAAAATCGTACTCTATCTGAAACGCGATCACGTTTATGATTGAGGATAAAATAATTATACGATGAGATATTTTTGGTAAATGAGAAATATTTGGTAATTGGTTTTCGAGAATTTTATTATTATTCGTAGTTTTGTTGGAGAGAGAAGGAAAACAGGTAATTCTTTTCGAACAAACTTTGAAATGAGCGGGTATCACTTATTTAACAAATTTTATTTAATGTTTGGACTTTTAAGATTTATGATTCATTATTGAAATAATAATTAAAACTTTTTAAGAATGAAGCTAATATTCTCGTGGAAAAGTTTCTGATGCATATTAAATTAATGAGTTTTTGAAATTAATTTATTTAATAAAATTGGAATTTACAAATTATTAAAAATTCATATTCATATATACACGAGAGAATAAACAATACATGCGTGAAATTTAATACTTTAAATAAAATTTTATTTAATAAATAATATAGATTATTATAACGTTTTAATACTAGCCAGTATTTTACTTAAAACCATTGCATTTTTTACGACCAACACAATTGTTAAATCAATCCATTTCGCGAAATGGTTGTCCCGGTCCAATGTTTGTACATTTTTCAGATGATGTGCAATGAAAAATATAAACGAGATTAAAACACGCAGACGACGGTATCCCGGAAAATATAATTGACAGAAATGAATGGAGATGGATTTCCATTTAGTGCAATGATGAATAATTCGAATTCACCCTTCAAAGTTTCGGAACTCCATATTACTTTTAATGCCAAAGGTTGATGAATTTCAAGCAAATTAACGCCTGTTCTATATTGATATTTTAATGCTCATTCAATGAAAACAATATTGAACTGATGAATTTTCAAAAAATAAATGTGTTAAATTAAATATACTCTTTAAATCTGAATGTTCCCGCGTCAAATAAAAAAATCAATTACTCCTGAAAGTTTTAGAGTGAAAACCAGCAACTCTCTTAGAGTAAATTTTTCGATGTATCAACCCGGAATTTATCGAGTATAAATAGACGTAAAATTGCAAAACTTATTGAACCATTTGACTCACAAAAGAAGTATTTGGTTATCTATGACTGAAAATGCGCACTATAGAGCCACTCTTTCTGGGAGTGCCATTGTCACTTCTGCCCTCAGGGTAGGATGTCACGCCTGCAGAATCAAATGTTTCGATGTGAAACATGAAGAATTGTATACATTCAAAATAAAGCGATATCTTATTGTAAAAATTTAACTATGGATTATTTGCAAAGTATTAAGTGTTAATTTAAAAAAATATTATATACTTACATTGACAATTATATAGTTTCAAATCTGTGTAACAGAAATTTATTATTCTAACGAAATGTGTTGGTTTAATTGTTGGCAATTTTATCGTTTTAGCTACTGGGCGGCGCCTGTTTCAGTCATGGGCCCTACACGTTTTATAAAGCGGTTCGAATTGGGAACGGGCGTGTACTTCGTTTAGGAAGTTTCTTTCTTACAAAACTCTGGAGTGACGCCGATCTTGTGAGTATCGGTGAACTCCAGTTACTGTGGACCGATAGCCGTGGGCCAAATACCCCATTAGCTTCCTTGCGGCTCTACTTCCTACCGGAAAATACACCGGACGGACGCAGGGATACACATGGAGAGGTGAGTCTTCTTCCTACACTTTTATCTTTCTTTTGTTTCTTTTTACCTCATAGTCGCTGTATCACTTGTCTTCTGTGTATATACATGCCCGTTAATAACTCTTATATCTCGAAAATCTATAATTAAATGTATACATTCGTATTTCTGTAAAGGAAAAGCGTCAGCTTAAATTCTTCTAATCGGGTACAAATCGTCCCTACGACGAATGAAAATGTTAATTTTATTAAATGAAATTCCACTATGTAAAAGTAGTTACATACATGTGGCGGTAATTTTGTAATAATTTTTTATTAACAATATTTCGTTGATCTATACATAAATGCAAACTCCAAGAATAAAAAAGATTATACAGTTAATTTCTTTATAGAGAAAATAATTTCGTTAATAGAATTACTTTTGTGGAATCTTTTTTGTGTATACCGAGTAAAACCACAGTTAAGATGAAGTTCTAAACTGCCAATTCGATAAAGTAGTAATAATTTGATTATTCACTTTCTGTTATCAAAGTAACGATGTGACGTAATGATGTGATGAACTAAAAATACAATGAAAAGCGCACGGATGCACATTACACGCCTGAACATACCATCATAACAGTCGCGGAAGCGAGTAATTAATCGGCAATACCGTAAAATTTTCCGAACAAACTCTAATTCAACTTGATAAAGGAAACGAATTACTTTACGTCTGCGCTTTTAAAATCTTATTTAGTCTCGTTACTTTTCGTTAGCTCGAAAAATGTCTCTTCTTTTCATTCGGCGCGCGGTGAATTGTTATTCAGCATGGGCATTATACGCAGAGAGATAAAGCGAGAAAGACGGGCTGAAGAAGGAAGGCAATAATGCTTCGGGATCTACGGGAAAGAGACGGAGAAATATCGTGGGGGAGTCGAAACAAGAAGGGATGACGAGAGAGAGAGAGAGAGAGAGAGAGAGAGAGAGAGAGAGAGAGAGAGAGAGAGAGAGAAAAGAGTTGAAAACGCGATGGTGGGATGAGAAGAGTTGCCATAAACGCCACTGAAGTATAAGTACGACCCGGCGTTTTAACAAGGTTACAAAAATATAAGTAACGAAAGTAACCCCTTAGTTTATAGCGTCGCATTTCAATTTTTTTGGCGTAGGTCGGGCAGAATGAAGTAGGGCCAATTTCGTACACGTCTACGAACCGTATACTAGTTGTTTCTGTGATGTCCACCGAGGGACGCTGTCAATTAACCTCTCCCTCCCTCTCATATTATCTGTCCCTTCTTCTCCAATGGCTCTTTCTCCGTCGAGTCGTTTTCGTAGTTTACAGCTTGTTCGGTCGTTGTCGGCATTCGCTCCAATGCAGCTGCAACGAAAAGGGGATCAAGCGCGTAACAAGCTGTCACATTTGCCATGATTTTTTTCTCATCGCCGAGAAAAGATCTAAAAGGGTGAATTATTTTTTATTGTCGATTATCAAATATTTATCTAGTTTACAAATCTGATCGATCTCCTCTCCCCCCGCCCGGTTAAGACGTTTCCTTCCGGGACACGACCTCCTTATATTGCTTTGTCGAAGCAGATGATGACGACGCGATTTACGTCGTGAAGAAAGTGACTGGAATTTAGGGATGACTTTCATCTTTCAATTAATCGATCATGGCTTTCGGAAGCGAATACGGATACTGCTTGTAACTTTGGCATGACATTATCGATGGCACAAAGCAATACAAGATTTCAGTGTAAAATGTATATACAATGCGCTTCGTTATTGCAGTATTGGCATAAATGTTTAGACTATAGAATTTTCTAATTCTCGTCCTATCCTGAAAGTATGAATTTTAGTAAGAATCGTATGTTTATAATGACATTTCGCTCTTAAAAAAGAAGAGAAAAATATTTTTTCAGGAGTACAACGATTCAATTTTTTAATTTGAAATTTAGAGGAAATGAAACAATAATGTTGACAACATAAAAATTAATCAATTAAAAAAGTAGACAAATGCTTCAAAAAATGAACAAAATTAACGCAGAGAATGCTAAGAAGTGATAAAATACAACATGATTGGAAAATTGTTAAAAAAATAATAAAATTTGTCAATACGTTTGCGAAACATCGAAAATTCAGTCTACATCTATCAAAATTGAAAAATATGTCGACGGTCAAATATTGAAAAATTGATGCATCATGTCACAACGAGGACCGAATCGTGCGTAACATTAGTGTATGAAAAAAAAAAAACAAGAATTAAAAGACTAAGCTTAGCGACAAGATTACTATAGATAGCGCCGCGAATTTCCCCCAGTGCAATAGAAATTGTGCCGCGTAACTGTAAAATTTCGCGGAAAAGTTGCCTCGTAAAAGTAGATTTAACGTGCGAGGGTCGGGATTGTAAAAATGTTTAATTCAACGAGGTGGAGAGGACCCGATCGATGAACCTTTCTGCCGAGACGCCGGCATTTCTCTCTATATATACAAGGCGAGTACTATATGCTCGTATATATAGCCAAAACATTCAAAGGAATAAATAAAAATGCATTCCTGCGAAATTTGCCGAAAGGTTCCCATATGCGAGGCAATAAAATTTGTTGGTTGTTTCATTTATTTTCGCTGTCGATTGAACGGCATGAAACAAAAATTTTCATATATAGATTTGATAAACCGATTTATAGAAAATTGGTTTCTCTTCAATGTCAACGGTATAATTATTTTTTTATCGAACGACAGGTAAGTTTAACAAAATTATTTAATTCAAAGAAACAATAATTTTGGAAAAATTGCACTTGTTTTCTATTATTTGCTTTATTGTTTTATTGCTAACGTATATTATTCATTTATATTATTATATGTGTGAATACCAAATATTTTTAAGGGAAATCAAATTAGATTTAATTCGCAGAAATATAAATAATGAATATATCATATACGGTCTTAATTTCAAATTTAGTTCAGATACTTTCAATTCACTCAATTATTTTCAATCAAATTGTACAAAATTCATAGTGTTGATGATATAAAATGGGTGTGTGATTTAAATATTGATGTAAGAATAAATGTGCCTGACATTCGCAATGACTGATGTAGGGATTTTATATATAGATAAATGCCCATGTTGATCTGACTTCCATGTAGGAGTAGGAGTTTTGTACGGTCTTGCAATCAAAATAAATAAATAAATAAATGTATATAATATATATACACACACATGTATATGAATATATGCAGCTCGCAGTTTACAAATATGCCAATATACAAAACAAGTCCGTGAGGTCAGGCTTCTCGTTCGCAACAGACAAATTAACGCAAATTCAACAATGGAATGCGCTTAACGAAGTAGGGAGTTTGATATTCAAAATAATATACGTATTTCACTGTTCGGCAGACGTGAAACTAAAATTGTGTTATCCAAATGGAGAAATAGTTTATAATTCCTAAAAGTAGATAAAGAATGACTAGAATTATGACTACGAATGAAAGAAAGAATTAAGAGTTTATGGATAGGTATAAGAAATGATGACAATTGAACATGAAATAATAATGAATATTAAAATTCAATAAAGTGAAAAAAACAATCTTAAAAACCGCCTTGCGTCAGGCGAAGTAATAATTAAATCAATGATAACGAGAGCAACAATTTGTATGAAAACTATGAAAATTATGAAAATTAAAAAGATTAATGAAAACGAGGATTATGACAAATCTTCCTCTAAAAAACATACGAAACCGAATTAAATAAAAGAAAGCAACATATCTACAAAATAAAACAAAATTGCAAAAATATTTATAAAAGTATTAGAAACAAAAAAACAAATAAATAATATAATGATAGCAAAACTTGTATTGAAATCGAATATAATTGAAAATTTAACGCAAATTGTTTAATAAAATAAGTAACAAAAACAAAGGAAAAAGGAAAATGAAAAATGGAAACCAAAGATAATAATGGAACGAACCAACCAATTAATAGATAGAATATATGCTTATGAAAACTGACGAAAATACATTAAAATTATTAACATTTGAACGAAAATAAATTGAAAAGTATTTAAACAAAATTTAATTGCAGGAAAAATATGAGCTAAAAATTATTCGTTACAAATTTAGTCCCGTTTATTATGCACCACAGTCGTTAATTTGAATATGGACTTTTAAGGAGAGAAAATGTGCTCCGGTAATTTCGGTAAAATTCATCATAAATTTGATTATTATTTTGTAGTATCAATAGTAAATTTTACTTTATGCTGAACATTTTGAAAAGTATAATGAATGTTACAAAGCAGCTGAAAATACGGCTGATAAAAATATATAAAATGTAAACATTCAGCGCGATGATAAAACTGACGAATAAATTGAGATAACGTAATTATAGCATATCATTCGAAAGTGGCTTTACTAATTTTGCTAAAATAATGAGATGTACTCTTTTATAAGAAGAATATTTCATTTATAACAATTTAATATAAAATTATATCAGTTTTTAATGACGTGAAACGAAATGAAATAACGATCCATTTATACCTAATGTAAAAGCTCTCGATGAAAATTATCTCTGCTGGATATGGAATCATATGGGCAAGTGAATGGCGTGAATAGATTCCTAACTCGCAACAATCGATGCTGTTTTCGTATCAAACAACGAGGACGGGAAGAATCACGTGAGTGCAGGTAAATACGTTATTTTTTTTCGAATTTCGCTAAAACCCACCGGGCATTTTTATTCACACCCTCGTACAAGGTCTTCTTCGGTCATCGGGTTCAAAATCAATAAGCCGGTTTTGTCTTCTGTATTTGCGTACCTCATGCATACATATTCATATAATACGTGTAGGGTGACTTTCAGACGTAAGTAGCGTATATGGGAGGACTAGAACAAATTGTAAAATTGTCGCTCAGTTGGTGTATATATACAATTTCCTGCCTGATTAAATTGCACCGAAATTTTCGAGTATATGCCCTGCGATTTTCACCGCATATATACTGTCAGCCAACGTTCCCTCGTTAATCCGAGTCGCTGCGCGTTGGCGGTAGCGAGTTTTGAGTATAATTTATTAGCGTTAATTTTCATTTCATGAAAATTCGCGGTCCGATTCACTTTAGCAATTTGCGCGAAAGAAAGTTGAAAAATACTGCATCGAATCTTTACTTTAATGAATTTCATATTGTCGGTTGGTAGATTAGACAGCAACGCTCGAAAATTGACATATACTATAATGAAAATAGACGAATAAAGCGCAATTTGAAATCATGATGAGATGAAATGATGCAAGTATGCACATGGAGACCAAAATGCCCGAAAATTGGTAAATTACATGAAACATGACAACAATAGAAGATATATTGAGCAATATTAGTATGCGAAATGTAGTAAATAGATACAAACGATGGAAACAGACGAAAATGATAAAACAAATATTTATAAAAATTGAAGAAAACCGATTATGTGAAAATCGACAAATAAACGAATATGATAAAAGTAGACGACAATGGTGGAAAGTCATAAATGGAAAAAAATCAGAATAAGCGATACGAGACAAAAATAAATAAAAACAAGAATTTTAAAACTTGGAAATAAAAGTGTAAAATGCTCCGTGTCGATCCAATAACTTCCCGTTTGAAAATTGGATGGAAACTAAGGTATATTAATGAGCTACACCAAGTTAAAAAGTTTTTTTCGTTTTTACATACCCGAAGACAGTAAATATTCGTTAGTATATATATACGCGAGAGCAAGCGGCCATAATGTACATTTTGATACTGTCTTTGCGTAATAAATATGCGCGAAGAATGATTTAATTAAAAAGATAGGTAACTACAAACTCGTAAAAATATGGCGGCGAAACCAGAGTTGGATCTCCGGGAGGTAAACTCTTCAAAGGGTCTTATCTGCTTAAAGTTCGCGGTAGGCGCAGTCGCTTTCAGACGCGAGGGTAGGGGGATTCGGATCGAATCTCAAGTTGCCCCTCTTGTCCTCTCGCACCCACCTCCACACTACCATGTATACTACCATTATGTTGCCGCTGCTGTTGAATGCGAGCCTTTTAAAATAGCCCGCTTATTTATCCTACGCTAACCTCTTCTGTAATTATTCGTGTTTAACAAGTTATTCTACTTTTTTCGTTTATTCTAAGTTTGTCAAATTATTATTCAAAGGTTATTTTTTTATTTACATTATTATTATATTATATTATTTATTGTTAAAATTAAGCACGCGATTGTCATCGTGTTAAATAATAAAGTCGGGGACTTTTTGGTAAATAATGAAAATTATCATATCACAAAAATCGATTCTTCTTTTTTTTATTTATATAATTATTATATAAGTTTATATACATTTTTATGTTTATAAGTTTATAAAGTTTACAAACTTTTTTTTTGGCAATGGATGGAAACAAGGAAGTTATCACTTTTATAAATAAAAATGTATAAAGAGATAACAAATAATAAAGATGATTGAATTAAGATAAATCGATTGTATACGATAAAGAACAATAATAAACAGATAAAAATCCACATGCAGAAATACTGATATTTCAGAATGTGAATTAAAAAAAAAAGTAATTTACTAGTGGCAGTGAATGGATGAAGCCAAACGAAAAATGTTGAAATGTAATAATCACATATGTCTATACATAAAGAAAATTAAGAAAAATTGAATAAAGCATTCGACGGAAATTGTTAAAATTTGCGTTTACTTTTAATGAGAATAATTGCATAAAAATTGAACATCAAAAATAGGTGCTGGTTCAAAAATGTGAAAAAGAACTAATGAATAAATTAATAGCTGTTCTCTAAAGATATGTAAAATATATATGCATATAATGAAGTTATTCAAGTATAAAAACGAAAGCAACAACGTTGATGGGAGCATCATCAGGTACTTATACGAATTTATCCGTAAAGTGTAGCGGGAGATTACATTTGGCGTAGCGTGGGATTCGAGTCGTCGTCACTCGTCCTTAATTACTGGGGCTGTAACGTAACTTCCAGCGAATTAACAATACCGACATTAAAAGTAGAAAATTGTAGGGTAATGAAAAAAGTAATTAATACTCAGTTCATACACCGCCACGAAAAAAAAAGTATATATACCCACTTCCCCGAGAGATTCGAGATTATGGCAAAACTCTTGGCTCGGTACCGCGATAATATCCTTGCACTTTAAATCGAAAGAAAGAATCCCAGTTGCCGATTTCGTCACGAAGACAATACTGCATTTACGTACAAATTATTCTTATAAATATTTACTTATTCATGAGTAAATTTATCATAAGTAAATGATTTGCAAGGATTGTTAGGATACAATCTTTGTAACTTTTTTTTTCTATAGTTAAAAACTAAGCAAAATTGAAAAGTCGTACTTCCCTCACACCATTAAGAAAATTGTCATCGAATAATCGCACTCGTAACAAATTATACTACATTACAAACGACCCGAATAAAAATGTATTGTATACGTTTCTGTTCCGCGACGGATTCGTGGGTGATCTTCTCCGTCAAAAGTCCGTGCTGTGATACAATAATCCTGTACTTTTGGCAGATCATTAATGGATTTATTTAAGCAGCTTTGTTCACAATAAGTCCGCAAATAATCTTCGAAAAGTACAGGATTGTTTCACAGGACGGACTTTTGACGGAGAACCGCCCACGAATCCGTCGCGGATTAACAATATAAAATATATTTTTACAATTTTTTATTTTTCAATGAGGTGCTCATTTTTCCATTCATAACTACTGAACGTATCAATTTACCTTGAATTTAAAATATTTCTTATAATCGAAGTTTTAATTGTTATATACACAACAACAAAATGCTCTCAGTGTATTTTATAAGAAATGATGCAAAAAAAAACACAGTAAATATAATATCTACTGCCTATAAATAAGATTAAAGTCCAGAATTCCGCATATAGAGCGAGGAATGCGCGAATTTTATTATGACGTTTCAAGTATGCAATAATATAGTACGTATATGCTATATACGTAGGTTTATACATTTCCTCGCCGCAGCAATACATCTCAAGAGCCAGACATTATGCTTCGATAACGCGCTATATAAATTCGCAATGATTTCACTTTCTCCCACGGGAAGGCAAAAGAGACGATAAACAATGTTCTCGAATCTATGGCATGCTAAAGAGTTTCGCGTCTTGTGTGTCGGAATGAAACAGGACACACAGTACACGTCACGCAAAGGGTAGAGTCGAGGTATTCAGCACCCCTAGGGCGCGATTTCAATTTTCAGCCTTTGCAGCCAGTGGGTCGTCGAATAGCGCGAGCAATGAGGCATTACGACGCATATTACGGTTTACGACGTATGCACGCGTGTATACGCACCACGCATTTTGTCTGACATTAGACACCTGCTGCCGCAGCTCGACATTCCTGCCATCAATGCCGTGTATACATGAATATACATATACATATATATGTATATGTATATATATATATATATATATATATAAATATACATGAATTCGAGATGTCGATCAGTGTTCACCTGCATCGGCCGCATCTGTTCAGGAATCGGGATATCGGTTGCCGATCGGTTGGTTGGCTCGTGAGTCGTTCGGTAAATCGAGTCACGAGTCGCACTCGTAACGGGACGTCCATTTTATGAAATGCCAATACAATAGAATTATAGATGTGTTTTTTCTCTGGTGGCGGGAAGGGATTTCCTAATGCGATGGTTATATACCAGCTGAAGCTGAATAGAATTCGGCAGGCCCAGCGGGACGCTACGATATCCCGTCCTGCTTCTCTTGCGTGCAGTCCTTTCGCTCCGAGAGCTTTTAATGAGTCAACGAGACAAAACACACGGATCGGTAGTTTTTTGCGATACGCTTATGTTCGTTCAGATTTTTTTTTTTTTTTTTTTTTTTTGATGCAGCGTGTTCGGAGAACTTGGGCATATTAGCCCATTATGAAGAAATTGAATGCTAAATGCGCTTATTTTTTTTTAAGGGAGTTCTCTCCCTTAAAAACAGAAAGGACATTAGAATTTGGATTTGATTCACTCGGTACTGACGCTATATAGTTATGGCAACACTGTGCGCATTTCTTTCGCCGAGTGTACTCATATATATATATATATGTTAATGCCAGAACGTTTTGAAAAGAACTAAAACAGAAGGGTAAAGAAGGAATTTTTTAAAGACAAACAAGTAAGCCTAAAAGTTTAATGCAATGACGTAGGCGCTAATTAAAATAATATCGCAGTGAAAAAAAATATACTGTAATTTTGCCTAAAATTTAGCTGCACAAATTTGGGCAACTTTGGTAAGTTTTACCCGGGAAAAATGGATTAGATATAATTATATCTGGATCAGATATAATTATATCTGAATCATGTATGATTATATCTGGATCATATATGTTCCAGATATA
>JAPYZR010003264.1:32056-43442 GCA_030522945.1 Trichopria nigra
ATATAAGTATATATGTATATATATGATCATATCTGGAACATATATGATCCAGATATAACCATATATGATCCAGATATAGCCATATATAATTCAGATATAGCCATATATAATTCAGATATAATTATATCTGAATCCATTTTTTCCCGGGTAATAATACCACATTTAGTTTAACTTATTGAAATAACTAAATTGTACGCAGCTGAAATACATTTAGCAATGGAAATTATCATTTTCTGGGAAACAAAAAATTAATTACTTAAAATTTACTTTACTTATAAAATTAATAAATATATTTCTTTTCAGTATTGTAAATAAATATATATACATACAGCCATTACGATATTTTTTTGAATTGATAAAATGTTAGTAGTAATTAGTTTACATATTTAAAGTTTACCTGGATAGATGAAATAATCCAAATCGTATATATATACCTACTATCATAGACAAAAGTATGGACGGAAGTTCTTCTGTATAGTAAGTCCGTTTTATGAAGAAATATTGAATGCTGGGCGAGAATGGAACTGGGCATTAAATCCAGGATAATCGGAGAATTCGCAATTGAGATTAAATGTGCACTGATTACCGCTGCGAATTTATATAATAGTACCAATCGCGACCGAACCGGAAATATCAATCTCGTATTTTTATACTGTTCTCTGATCAAATAAAACGAAATGCTGGCAGACATAAATAGTCTGAGAATAATGTTAAATCATTAGAAGTACACTGATTAAAAAGCAAAAATACACTTCCTAAAGTCACGCGTCTATGATTTGTATTTAATATTTTCAACGATTTTATTATAAGATTTAATCGTGTAATATTTAAAAAAGAAATCAATAATGTCATGTACTTTTGAAAATGATTACAAAACATATAATACTACTAGTAAAGTATTTGTCAATTTTTAAATAATTAACGTGGAACGTATAAATCATATATAAATTCAACAACAATCACGAAAACTCGTTACAGTTGTGAATTTCAAGTATGACTGTAGAAGATCGAAAGTAGCGATAACAAATACAAAACCGTGAAAGTGAACAAAACGAAAAGTGTTTACAAATAAGATAACGTATCATTAATCAACAGTAAGGTTTAAAAAAATACGAGCAAGATTGTTTAGATGGAAAATGAAATATCCATTTCGAACATCGTAGTATTATTATGTATACTTCATGATGTACCCCACTCATAATAATCAACACTTCTCATTAATTTGTCGTCGCGTTACATAGTGCGGTTTCACGACATCGGTGAAAAAAAATCACGCGATTAATTAGTGCATTCATCTTACTTGACGACTGATGGTGGTGGCGTTTGACGCTGGAAATAAAACCCCACATAATGAAAAGTATTTGCGGCAGATTTGGAACAAGCCGTAAATCTTGGAAGTATATAAGATGCGACTGAAAATAGGGTTGACAAGCAGCAGAAAGAAAGAATGAAAGAATAAAGAAATCTTGTATTCAAATATTTATAAAGTTCGATGTAAGTTTTAATATAGGTTTCCAGTGTTGCAAAAATAATACAATATATTTGCGGTTTACGCAATATTATTTTTAGTATATAGTTGTTCTGTGAAAGCTTTTCGTTTATTTCCACTAGTGTATAGGCGCACGACAAAATCTATGAATAAAATCCACAATACACTTCTAGGATATTTTTTGCGAGATTTACGTAATCCTGACACTATTCGTAACTATTGATTAAAATAAAAATTGATTTTATGACGATGTTATAAAAAAGCACTCTCTTTCGTTATATAAATAAAAAAAGAAACATGCGGTAAAATTTCGGATAAAGTGGTAAATTTGTAATTAATGAATTTGATAAGTTTATACTGCACGTATGGGACTAGATAATAACCTAATTAAACTCTCCTACCGCTTCAATTATGCCCTGGAGAAAATTGATTGTTGGTTACGCGATAAAGCTGCGTATACGCGATATATCGTCGCGTTACTCGAGTATTTTGAACTTGTAAAACCATCAGCGTTTCATTTTCAATGTATATATTATCAAATCAAAATGTAATAATAATCAAAATTAATTATCGACAACAATAATAATTGATTCATTTAATTTTACGGATTCAATGCGATTATTATTCATGGTCGTCATTATAAATAATGATGGAAATCAGAGTATTGGCTGAATTTAATATCGCTGCGATGTGCGGCTTCATTTAAATCACACGCTTTTTTATTGCCATCTCTCGAATAAATGAGAAAATATTGATTTGATATGAAACAGTGAAATGTTTGATGAACGCTTCTCTTCAGATGAATAATCTGGAAATTGTATGACATCTATATGTAAAGCAAAAGCCGATTTCAAATGAAGATTTATGAAATTCTATAAATTAAATATTAAAATTAAATCGTAAAAATAACTTAAAAGAATACCAAAAATTGGATACGTGTTTTCGACTGGTGATACTTTTTAAACCATCAACCAATTGACGTAGAATTCCTTTAAGGTTGAAGTTTTTGGGCCACGGGCTGAAAAGTACTATTTTCTGCCTGTTTTGCAAATTATGATGTCCTCGTCAATTATCACTGTACGTCCATGATATATTGAGGGACAATGGATGTCCAGTTTTACTCCAGAAAACATATTTATGTTTACGTCTATTATTGTACATCATCCACTTTACGTCAGTTTTACGTCCGTTATACGTACACAATGGATGTTCGGCAGACATTCTCACTATAGTGAGAAATGGATGGACATTGGACGTCCTTTCGCCACTTGGGTCTACGACAACTAACAATAAGTATCATCGAATAAAAATAAAACTTTCTTAATAGAAATATGATGAAAAGCAATAAAGTGACCGCAGTCATGCACTAAAGAACCCTTTCCTTTTAATAAGTAAAACGTAAATAAATGCGCTCGAGGGCCTAAAACACATCCATATGAAACGAGGCGCAGCAAAAATAAAGTCGCATGCGACTTCCTCGATATAAAGGGTCGCAGATGCGAAATGCCGCAAACTATACGTCGCCGTGCCGTTCCGTGTTGCGCCGGTGGAGTAAAGAAGATGGCGAATATATTTTCTTATAGGGTGCATTAACCCGTTCATCACAAATTAAAGTCCGTTCGAGAGAGCGCGCGCGAGTCCGTGCAGTTTTATTTAGAACACACGGAACGACTCTAGTGTAGGTACATCGCATATCTCTCGCGGATGCCAAAAATGCAGGATCGCTGCCTGACCCCTGCCTGCCATAAGGTATTAATATACCATTTTCCGAGAAGTTAACTCGAGTGTCGCATTTTCGTTTTCGCCGTTTCTGTATACCAGTTTTCCGCTTGGCATTCCTTATTATTCGTTAGCTTGGATTACGTTTGTTTTTGATTTTTAATTTTTTTTTTTTTTAAGGTGTGCTCTTATTTACATGTTGTCAAATGTCGTTGTTAAGGAATTGCATATTTATTTTTCCCATCTGTCAACATCACGTAGAACGAAACTCTACTAAATTTTCTTTCTTAACTAATAATAACATATATCGTATCATTCGAGTGAAGTACTGTATCGTTGATACTTCGGTAGAAAAGTGTGAAACCAGTTTCGATAAAAATAGTGTCGAATACTGGTGTAGTTTCGAAAGATATTCTGAATGACGAATCAGTAATAAATTGGTCATGCGACCATATTCAGATTTTTTAGAAACAAATTTATGTTAAAATGATTAGTTCTTTTGACTTGCGGATAATATCGAAAAAAATTATCACTTTTAAAAATGTCTAACAAAACATTTACATTTTTTAAGTTTTTAAATATTTCGAGAAAACGTGTTTCGAATAAACGCGATATTTCTTCTTTCCGTATTTATTATTAATTATCTTTCCTATATTTATATTTCAATTACCTTCGTAATCACAAACGGTTTTTATCACTCATTTTCGCGCTCATATATTTCCTTTATTTTATTCTTTATTTATTATTATTATTATTATTATTATTATTATTATTATTATTATTATTATAAAAATGATATTTTTTCGTTATTATTTTACAATAAATTTAACTGTTGATAAGAAATAAACTGTAGGCTTGTAGAAGGCCAAATTTTATGTACACTTGGAATATAAAAATCAAAATACTTTATTTCGTGTAAATTTGAAAAATAAAACAATAGATTTTTCATTCCTATATGTTAAAAATCCCTCACATTCAATATAGTAGTACATGAAATAGCCAATAATAGTAGTCGTCGTCGAGAAACGGAGTACATATGTCGCTTTCGTGAGTCAGCACATTTTAATAAACAGTTAATTCAATGAAACGATGTGCCTGAAAAAGTGACGTGCAGGATTTCTTGAATCATTATATGCTGACCTCGAATACCAAGGAGAAAGAGGAAGTAAAAATGACGGTTGCAATGTATGCGTATTATTCATTTTATTACACTTTACATCGTGTAAAAAGAACAATGGATTGTGATATCAGATCGTGATGCAGAATGCAAACATATGCAATCAAAATTTATATTTCATTAAAGATGTATAAAAAAGACTTGTTTTTTTAGCAAATAATTTGTCTCCATGAAACGAATTTGAAAATTAAGAAACGCACTGAAAGTTAGAATTGTCCCGCGGTCCAGTCCTCTCGTTGCAAATCTCGCAACTCTTGGAACATATACAGAAAATAAGATTGAAAAAAAAAAAAAAAAAAAAAAAAAAAAAAAATACGAACGACGGAAAAGTGTCAAGTACTCGTTATGTACAGGTTCGAAGCGAACTCAAGGGCACGCCAAGAAAGGGCACTGAACTTCCCGCATGGACTCGGTCGACCAAACGCCTAAAAGGATGAGACCCCGGGAAAAAAGGAAAAACCGTGAAAAAAAAAATTATGACCATGAATTTTTGTGAAATCATCGAAATCGTGCCGGACTTTACAAGCACATATTCCAGCATTAATAATTCAGTGTAAGAAATAGTAGATGATGAAAAAGTGGATGTGAAATTAATTCGTGCTATTTCGTGAAGGGGAAATAACACTCCGCAACTCTGGCGTTAACACGGGTGCGTATCGATTTCCGACGCTGGCGATATTTTTCGTGCGAAATTATATATATATATATATATATATATATATATAGGTATACGTATATGTATGTATATGTATGTATGTATGTATGTATAAAGCATCAGAGCCGCAGTGTGATAACTTAAGAGCGGCCTATTATTGTTAATATTGCATTAAACGTCGTTTCAAATGTCTCGTAATTCGCGATTACACTCGCAGTTGGATCCTATTTGAAACCCGAATCGAATTGCGCGCAATATGTATATGTCACTCTCGTACAGGTCTGTCGCTTCGATTTACCGAAGGCCGCGAGGAAACTCCTTCCCGACATTCTAACGACGTCACTCCATTTAAATAATCCACTTCCCGACTTCCTCGTCGTGGGATTGCACACAAAAGAAGGCCAAAACGAATTAAGCGCTTTTTCGTTTGCCTCTCGCGATGATGTTATTAATTAATGACATTTCGAAAGTTTCTTACGCGGTGCGAATTTTACGACGATGTAATGAAATTTTTATTTCATCCTCCACTCGACAAGTACGTGACGAAATACGCGAAAGACAACGATGACCATTTATATATACATTTTTATCATCCAACTATTGAATATAATTGTATACCTTTTTTTTTAATTTTCATGATATGTCAGCCGATCGGGGATGTGGTGTTGTTCTTATGGGGTCACAACTTTCTCCAATTATTGCGGAAAATAATACTGCATTTTACCATGTAAAATTCCTTTTCAGCTTTCCTTTCATTTTAGATTTGTGGACGATACTTTCACACCAGCATTCCAATCCACCCAGTCCATGATTTGGATAATAATTGTAAAATGCTCAATAGTCTGGATAAAATAATTGTTATTAAAAAAAGAATCACCTTTACTCCGGCAGAGGGCGGGGACGAGAGGAAGTGACACGTTTATATTGAATAAATGATGGAATAGGGAAATTTCCCTTTCAAATCACATTGTTAATGCAAAGTTTCACTTGCTTATTTATTATACGAATGATTCATTAACTTTAGATATAAACAGTAGCTTAGACAGTAAAAATGAGGATAAGTCGACATAATGGAATAAGAAGATGTCTCTTTAATGTTGATCTATGCTCTGTGCATTTCATCCAGTAATTGGCGAATAATGTTGGGTTTCACTAATTTACCGACTCGTCTCGCTGTACATCGCTAAACTCCGAGCATAATTTTCTCGAGATTTCCGCCGAAGTATAGAGATCGTTTCATTAAAATGAATTAATGGAATAATCGAATGAATAACATAATTCATTCATTACCTCAAGTGCAATATTGTTTCGAGGACGATGTTTTTGGGGCCGCCGTTCACCTGAAAAAATATACATTGATTTATATGTAAATTATACATATAAATTCCATATAAGATTTTACAAATATAATTTATATACATTTATACAATGAATGATTATAATTATTCTAATCATCGCTTATACACAAGTAATCAGCATTGAAACAAATGACATGCAGAGAAGAAGAGAAAACTTAAAAATTCCTATTTTTAGGTATATATATAGACATACAACGAAACACGAAACGTAAGTTATTAATATTCGAAGAGGGGTAGCTCTTATGTCGAACATAATACTACCATATACCAAGACGATCCGGACTTCCTTGCCTCGCCCTCCATAATAAAAGCCGGTATAGGAGCAACCGTGAAGTGCATTACAGAACCGTAATTCGGCTCGGGATCCGAGATTTACGCGCGCGGAAAAAGCGAGAAAACAGTCGACTTCGGTGACCGACGCCGCCCGCCACCCTCCGGCGAACAGGGGCTGGTAAGGGGTGAAACACTCCCGTATGTCTTGTCGAGCTGTGTAGGGGAGAACTCTCGACATGGCAGAGGGAGGAAATCAGTCGGGCAAGAGGGACATGTACAGACGTGATAAGAGCGAGGAAGAGGTCGGCGAAGCTACAAAGTGGGGGCGGGGGGGGGGGGGGGGGGGGGAAAGGGGGGGGAAGGGGGGGGGGGGGGACATAGGGGGGGGGGGGAGAGAAAGAGAGAGAAACTGAGAGGGAGAGTATATACGATGAAGGCGATATAGAGCACGAGAAAGGAGGCAACAAAGCGAAATAGACGGAGGTGAACGAGTATGCGCCATCGCTATAGGGGGTGGTGGTCCGTTGCGACAAAATTCGAGCGACAGAATGGTGCGGGGTAAGAAATGCGCGTACGTGCGTACGTGTAGCGGAAAGTGAAAGGTACTAATGAATGAAAAGGACGAAAATGACGACAAAAAAAAAATAAAGGGCGAAAGTAAAAGCATAACAAAGACACATTCGTTCGTGCGTGAAGCGTGGATCATAAGTGAAACGAGCGAGACGGCATCGTCAGAGCGACAACAGACCAAATGAGCGAGAAATGAAAAAATAGAAATCTTAAAACAAAGATAAGAATGTACTTAGAAATTTACGGGAGTAGGAAGCTGATACGGGCAAGAAAGAAACGCGAATGTATAAAAGAGATCTTGGGGTTATAATGTGCATAAGGAAATGGCGAAGAATGTGGGGAGGGGGATGTCGGAATCTGCGTTACAAATGTGAGGACAATTCCTGAGAGCTGTGTGTATTTATTGGTTTTTGTTGCGCATGCTTAGTGGCGGCGCCAATGTGACGAATTATTAGCCAAGTTTAACCCGCCGCGCGCGCGGTGCGAGACGGGGCGGGACACTCGCTGGGATATTTCATTAATTTTCCCCCCCCCCCCCCCCCCCCTCCTCTACATCCGCCCCAGCGCCGCGTCGCCGACGTGCCATCCGCATCATCACCGCATTTGCTTTGTTCGAGCGTAGTCGCGGTATATTATAAATCGCGGTTTGATTGCAATACAGGAAAATTCGGGGGCTGTCGGGGGGTTTACCCCCCCCCCCCCTCCTATGCCGCGGCGCGAGCCGAGGGCCCCGAAAATGCGACATTCGCCGGCACCAATGTCGTTCACGTAGAGCCAACAAACACGTTGCCGACGGATCGAATTATATCCGAGATAATTAACGCGTAAATAACGAACTTGAGATTTGATGCAAATTCATGAGTGCCGAGGTTCAACCGAGGTTACGGGCAAGCATGCGCCTGGCTTTACTTATGAATTTGCTGAGCTCGCGACGTTCGTATAATCTAACGCACACATATACAACTCGACGATCGTGAACGCTATAAACTGATTTGGAATTGATCATTGAAAGGAGACTAATTGCATTTCAGTTGCGGAATACATACTTTGCGGTAAACTTGTTGAGGGACCCTTTCATTGCGATAATTGTAAATATTAAATTTTTAATTGCGATGGCTATAGGTAAAAAATGAGAATTAATTGTTGCATTAAATTTTTTATATATATTTAAAATATTCGTACTATATAACTATATGTACAAATTAAGAACCTAGGGCAAAAAGTTTACGTTCATATACTCGTGACGCGCGCACACTTGTCTTTTTCATTACACGTCATTCAGGGTAGTAGTATCCCTTTCTTACGCGATAAAATACTTCACATAAATACGGCTGATATTTGCAGTGGGCGGAAAAGTAGCACTTTCCACCATACGGCTAATAAACAGGCGTGAAGGGTAATCTTTTCTAGCAGGCGTAATATACGTTTCTAATGGCCAATTATATTCGGAAATTTTTATCGAACTATTTGCAAATAAGTATTTACACTGCAAACTGCATCTTATTTTCTATTTGTTCGACGAATTCTCCAAAATGTTCCTTAATGAACGTTTTAATTTCGATATCGCATCATCGATTGTTAGGGAAAAAAGAAATTGTAGGCTATATAATATGCGTTTTCTGTTCTCGCATTTTATCTATCGGAAAGATCAAATTTTCGAGTCTAAGAATGGTGCGATCTTGGCGCGTAATCGGGCCTTCGGATGACATTAGCCTTTAAACGGCGGAAAGGATGGGCCGATTCTTCGGAATGATAGAGGACAGGTCGTATACGTGTGGGTTGCCGAGCGGCGCGTTTGTGTGCGGGGATATTCCGGCCTTTACGGCGCTATATAGCAAGAGCCTATACCTACCTGTTTCTTTTTTCTCGTCTTTTTGTAAGGTGTGATCATACGCACAGACCGTGGAAGATTCTAAGCAAAATCTAGACGCCGAATGTCGGCGTATAAGAAATATCGTTTCGCCTTCGTCTTGTTATGTATATATAGTTCTTTATTTTTTAACTTTTGCATTCGACTTGTTTATTTCTTGATAGGCAGATACGGAAAGCGCCTATAGAACTTGAATAGGGACCAGTAATTTTTTTTTACTATTTACAAAAAAAAAAACACACTTTTTATTATCAGGCCTGTAAATTATACATAAAAAAATTGTTGACATAAAAAGAATCGTTATAAGAAAACTATAAAATCGTTTATTGTCAAAGGCTTATAGACAAATTGACAATAGAAATGTTCGGCTGCTGAAAGAAAGAAACAATTATTAAGTGAAAGTATGAGTATATTGAGGTGTCATTCGTTGGTTTTATGCAATTAAAAAGACTGGTTTTATATAATAATTTCTTCATTCAGCGTCATCTTTTATTAATAACCATCGTAGGCCGAAAAATTTCGTTAATTAAATTTCTTCCGCTTGTGTGAACAGCCGGTGGGACTTCTCTCTCTCTCTCTCTCTCTCTCTCCGTCGTTCGATCGTCCTCTCTTTCTTGCCTATCGTTCTTACTCTCGGCCACTTTCTGGGCATTTCTGGTGCTCACGTGTGCGTGAATGTGCCTGTGGGTCAATGACGAGTTTCGTGTTCATCGCCGCCCAAATGCCAGTGTAGCCGAAAGCAGGAATACAATATACAAGGCCGCTGTAATGGCGTATTCAGTGTCAATAATGAATCCTGAGTGAATGACATTACATGCCGGCACGAATGGTGGGGTTTGATGCGAACGTAATAATGTGTGTTAACTTTATCTTGTCTCCTGCATATTTTGACGTCATCAATAACACATCATTTACAACATACAATTAATGGGAATTGAAATTTTACTAATTGTGAAACAAATCATTTTTTATCATTTCATGTAGTATAAAATAATTGAAAATAATTTAATATGAATAAATTACATTGTTTTATTTGTTTTTTTTTTTTTTTTTTTTTATGTTATATACGAAAAAATGCGCATCAGTGCACGTGACATGTGTGTCATTTCCGGCGATAAAAAAAAAAGATTAATAAAGTGTGGTATTTTTTTTCTTGGTTTTTTAGGTTCGTTCACATTTAATATAACGTTACATTCATTTTTGAATGCAGAAAATAAATTCTGAAAAGGATCACAAAAAATGGCCGGAATGCTAAAATATATGTCGTATTAAATATGTCAATTATCCTGAAGAAATAAGAAAGGAAAGACACATTTCATTAATTATTAAGATTCGGTGCTTTTCGTCCGGGTAAAATAAAAATGAAAAAAAAAAAAATTACGTAATATAATACAATAGGAGAAAATTTATACATGGCTTCTTATAGATATAATACGCATCACTTTTTCGTGTTTGTTTTCGATCGACTTCTACAAATTGTTTAGCTAGAGCCAGCCGTCATGTATATACAATGTACCGATAATAAAATGATAGTCGTCGTTGTTGCCGCGTTATCGACTCGAATACGTCAGTACGACGATTCGCAATTGCGACACCGATTACTATATAAAACCTCCGCAACACCGATTGATCGAAGAAGATTTAATGATTCAAAACCACCTTGTATATATGGTATTTGTAAGTATTTTTCGAAAGGCTTAGTGATATTATTATTATTAACATTGTTTTCTGAATTGTGAGATTAATTCACGAATAGTGATATTATTATTATTAACATTGTTTTCTGAATTGTGCATATTCACACGTTTACTAATGTACTTTTGAATGAATTTTAAGGGATAGCTGTTATCTAATAAGTAATTTCTTACTTTATTTAAATTTTCAGTTCTATAAGAAAGCTCACATAAACGTGTTGCTCTATCAACAAGATTGTATATGATCGCAATTTTTTGTGACATCGGATGTTTTGAAAGATAATTTAAAGTTCTACCTGAAAATGTTGGTTTGCAATACCAATTAAACAGTAAGCACCGATCTGCTATATTCCGGGTAATGGAAAGTTCTAGAAATGAAATTGTGAAATCTTTCTCGAGTTCACAAGTAAATTGTAATCTCTCATGAAATGTATTAAAGGTGTTAATAATGTCGTTTACTTTGTTTTTGGGAATACAAGTTAAAATATCATCTACGTACCGATAGTAAAAAACCGGTGTAAATGTTAATTTATTCAAACATTCTGACTCCAAGTCATCAATAACCAAATCAGCAAAAATAG
>JAPYZR010003265.1:0-35753 GCA_030522945.1 Trichopria nigra
AAGTTCAGGGTCAAATATGAATCTGACATTTTTTCACTATTTTTATTGTAATCAGCACATCAAAAAACATTGAAAAGCGCTCTTAAACCTTCACTTATATTTTTTTACATTAGCCTCAACTTTCTCTCCGGGAGTGGTCCATATATGGACGACTTGTCATAAGATGTTCATTCATTTAAGTCATGAAATTCAGCTAAAATGCGAGGTCAATTTTAAAGGAAAATCCCCGGAGCGAAAAGGTTAAAGGAAAGTATTTCAGGAAAGTGCAACAGAATGTGTATTTCGATTGCAGCTTTGAATAATCCTCATATACTTTTAAATTACTAGCAACTCACTATACTAGCAGTGTTATTGTAACTCGTTAACGATCCAGGAGCCGATCCGCGATCAGACGAAAGTGTCAAAAAGCCAGGGTCAATGAATTGAATTTTAACTGACCATCAGCAATCATCCCAGTAGCTTCCCAGTCGCCTACTATACAAAATATCCATACTTTCTCGTCATTTCTTTCATAATGACGAATTATTTAATCTGGTCTTTCGATAAGCCGCGAAAGTGATAATGGCAAGTATAAAAATAGTGCAGTAAAGCGATGGGGCGGATGGATTTAGAAAAATTTTCGAACGCCCTAAAAAAAAAAGCGTTACACGAAAGCCGATTTACGTTAGTGTTGCTTGGTCGGTTTCAATTTCGCACTATATACGTTATTACGCCAGTGCAGTCAATGTAGATTCAATTAGTCTCGATCGAATGCCTCCATTCATTCGACCTTAACCCGCGCTAATGAGAAGGAAAGTGAATAAATAATGACCCACCCTCAACCGCGAGGAACATAAACAATATCGCTGAAGTTCGCGCGAAGCGGCACAATGCGAAATGGGAACAGAGGGAGTAGTGCAGGGAGGCATGGAGGAGCAGCATCAGCATCAGCGGCAGTTGTGTAGTTTAGGCAAAACAAGCGCTGCTGCGCTGCGCCGTGCTACGCGTCGCGTTCGCGTTTCGCAGAATGGGTAAGTGATTCTTCTCGTGTGTAGTACCCACGCTTTCGGTTACCGGACGTCTTCTCGCGTTCGCATTAAATAACGCGCCTCGTGAATATGCATGTCGGCCTTTCCGTTTCGAGAGCGAGTCCAAGCGGCGGCGGCAGGACGTGAGCGCGAAAAATAGAGAATCGCCAGATGAGACAGAGAGAGAGAGAATTAGAGTGAGAAGGACAGAAGGAGAAAACCGACATGTAGAAAGAGAGTGAGAGAGAGAGAGAGAGAGGGCAAACGCGATACGGAAAAGCTGGAGGTGGAGATGCGAAGAGTCCTCGAATAAAAAGGGAGAGCAAAAACAAAGGCAATGTCTTTTCTCGGTAGGAGGTACGGTGCTTTCGCTTAGAGTTAATGCTGGGATGGAAAATAAATTAACTTTGTTTCGGTTCGCGAGGCAGTATTTATACTCGTTTCATTATTTACATTTAGGAAATTGAATCCCTAGAACGGGAGCATTTAAAGGCACGCATTTGTTGCAATTAAGACTCGCCCGAATTTTCAACTTCTTCAATCAGTGAATGTTGACTATAGCAATGATGCTCGCGACGAAGGAAAACTCACGATTCCGTTCATCAGTACCTAAACTATAATACGCGTTCAATCATTCGGATGAATTGAGTAGGAGGATTGAACGACAAATGAAATGCTTACTTTTGTCTTCATCTGTCGATTTATTAAAAGAGTCCTGACATGGAAGTGGGCATCGAAAAACTCGACGGGGATAATTTTTACTACGTGCAGCATCGATAGCTGTTTCAACCTGAAATTTCGAGTTCGTCCACACTCTTTTTTTTCTCCGGTGTATTCAAGCAGAAGTGTTGTTGTTGTTGTTCAGCTTGGACGGTCATCCCCCAGCTTTTATTCTCCATATAATTAGTCTAGAAACGCTGTACTTTTCCAGCGTTCGTTCAGTCCTCCAGAGTGTATATTTATTACGGGCAGTCACCCGTGCGCCTGGCTATCCCGAGGGAATGCTTGATAAAATGCAAAGATACTTGTTGAATCGGTTCTAAGAAGCCAAACGGCGCAGTAGATATATACTTCTTGCGTATTAACGGGAAATATATATGCGGCGTCCGTAAAAGTAGGCGCAAGGCGAGTCGTATCCGCGTCAAGGATTTTTCCATCCTTCTTTTGGTCGATGTGTCGTTCGCCAGGATCAGCATAGCTCGGGAGAACATACGCATCCGCGCGCGGCACGTCCTCGGACCGATCGAGCGCGTTCTTCGAAGAAGTCGTAACTCGGGCGTGGATCATTATATCCGGAGCTGGCATTACGACTCAGCATTAGAGGGAGCAGGGAGGCATCGTGTAAGTCCATCCTTCGAGTATTCAACTTGGCTGCACGCAAGGCTACGTTTCTCGCCGATAGTCCGAGGTTGCTGCGTGCTGTGGAGGTACCTGAAAAAAGCAAGGATCAGTAACGGGATGCTCGATGATTTAATTAATTTCGGCACGTTCTCAATACTTTTGTGGTTTGGAGATGGTTTGAAAGTAAAACGTAGAAACGCCTCCCTTATTTTGTTGTAGAATAATATCCAACCGCTGAACCCGTTCCTTTATTACCTTTCTTAGAAGTGTCGTTTTATACAATTTACGAATTCTTGTCAATTGTTGTCGTGAAAGATAATCTTTTGAATCGATATATTCCTAATCAGAATATCTCCAACCGAATACGTTTAGTATTTGCATTAGGACCGTTCCCTTTCCATACCGTTTCCAATAATGAACGAAAAGCTTGAACCTAATCTACTAGTCATGATCACTCGAGCTACATGGATCATTCCCTCTATTCAGATCGCAGAATACAGAGATATATAATTAACTTCCCATTAGCGGAATCACCTTAAGCGCTATCGATACGTTTGGTTGGCCTTCCTCGATTTCATTAAAAGAAAACATTCTAATAATTGTTTTTGACCACCAATCACGTTTCACGTGACGGACCATCAACGATAATAACAGATCCTTGCACTTTTATCAGTATGGCCTACTCTACTCATCGACGCTCTGCTATTTACTCGCAGATTATACTGCTTGTGTTCGATGCATTTTTTCATCTAGTTACCTGTGACACATATTTCTGCTCAATATAATCTAACCTGTTTGCGAAGAACAGAGAAAGTTAATAAAAAAAGTATGGATATTCTATCCCGATTTAGTTTTTAGGATTGTGCAAGAGTCGGATAAAAGATCGCATTACGCTTCTCGGGTCGCATCGAGCTTCCCAATTAGTGTCGGAGCGACGAGGGGACTTTCTTTCTTATCGCAAACTCTCACCAAGACTGCGATAAGACACTAGAGCCGCGCGAGTGTGATATATACGTCGTGCGGCTTTCCGTCGGTGGCGTTGTGTTGCCGCTACTTCCGCTTCTAGATCATTGTTTGCGTACGGTTAATAGCCCCCCGGGTACACCTTACCGAGCGCCCGAAGTCTGCTGGCTCTCATGGAAGTGTGCATATACTGTTTCCTCTCTTACTTATACCCGCAGTATTTACCTCTCTTGTTTCGCCTCCTCTCACTTGTGCTCTTCCTTACACTCGAACACTTCTATAGTACCCTTTTCTGAACCTCTTCTTACCAACGCTTTTTCTCGGTCTTTGTATCTCTTTCGGTTTCGGATCTTAAACTTAACTCTCCCCATACCGCTCTTATTCTTCATCATGTTTTATTTTTTTTTCGTAGTGTCTGCGCCCCAGTTCATCTTAGGTCTCTCTCTCTCTCCCTTTTTCTTGATTCGCATGAACGAAAAATTATGCGCTTTCAGAGGCGAAGATCCGATGCGCGCGAGAATAAGGATCCGGTAATTGAAGACTCCGGGCGGGAGTGGCGTGAATGCCACGTGGACGCGGCGCGAAATTAATTATGGCCGCGCCGCTTACGCTTAGGGAAATATATATAAGCAACCGCTCGGTGAGATTAGGATAAAATGCATTCCTGATATAGCGCGATATCAGCGACGAATTCCTATTTAGTTAGGAAGGCATGATCTTAATTGAAGAATGAGGGGGAGGGCAATTGCAAGAGGTGTACACCGCTCCCTGTCATTTCAGTGTAGACGGTGCTCGACGATGCGGCTCGCTCGTCCTCCCGTGACTCGGATGCCTTCCCCTGCATTGCGAAACGATGGATGCGGTCTGAGTAGGATGAAATGCGAATTCACTGGAGCGTGGACCGACGGGTTCCGTCGATCCTTTGAGTTAACGGTGCACGCACAATGCGCGCGTGCGCTTAAACATCTCCCAGCCACGGCTATGAATGCTTTCGTGTGTATATATATACATTTTCACGACATGCATCTGCGTGTTCGCGAATGAATAAATCAATAAATAAATAAATAAACCGATGCTCGATTGACTATTTCGAATTCTGCACCTTTGCTGCGGAACGATGCGCGCTAGTAGCGCACGAGCAAACATGAGCAATTCCACTGAAAAATTCGAATATCGCGATTGGATTAAAAAGTTTAGCGAATTATGTATTCGCGATAATGATTTATGGTACTTTATTAAAATCTTACGTTACTTAATGTAATGGACAATCGTCGTTTTAATCGTAGAAAGTAGGTTGTTGACTTACAACCGGGACGACTGCCTGATGGTGTTTTTAAACTCGGTAGGTAATAAAGTGAAAATTAACGCCCAATCAGCAGTTATATACGTACGTTTATCTTCGAACGTCAGTGTAAATGGCACAGTTATTAGTTTGAACGGACACATAATGTACCCACTATTTGCCACGAGTATTAATTTCTTTATTTAGAACAGGGGTTTCTTTTGGCTCGATTAATGCTATTTTCAGAGTTCTTAATTAACCACATTTAATCGGTATAAATTATTATAATTCAGGTGCTTTAACTGTTCTGTACATAAAATTAGCATGTATGGGGCACTAATATCCGTTCATTTAATTAACACCAGTTAAATACGTGTAAAGTGTCTGCTGTGTTGATTTTGTTGAATTTATAGCTTCAGCTCGTTTAATGTTATTGGAAAAACGTGATTAATGCTGTGTAATTATTTTTTCCGTGTTTCCATATATTCCACGTATACTTTTTCAAGTTCGCGTGTTTACTGTCCACTCCTTGAAGATACTGCGTTTTTTGTGACCTTCGTAGGGGTTCGACACAGTTTCGACACATACTGGTAAACGATCTTACATCGTACATCGTCCCGAAACGCCGCGATCTGATTTGTATTAACCGTACTCAGTACGTCCATATGTAAAAAAATAACGAAACAATAACAATACGTAAATATCCCAACAATATATATACAAAGGAAGAAAGAATCAGCCGATTTGGAGATTAGTACTTCTGATAGTGTAAGAAAGGTCTGTAAAGTCACTCGACCATAATAAACCGTGCTTGGCCCACGAGTTAAAGGGAAAAGCTGATTGGCCACTTAAAAGATAATAGACGTCGGTCGCTCAATACGCATCCGGAATATGCGCACTGAAATGACCAAAACGCGCAAAGAAAATAAAGGGCTTTAATGATTGGTCGTAATGATTGTAGTCAAAGCTCGCTTGCAATTAGCTACGAACGAACCTAAACGTATACCACATCACGCCCTCAATGACACAATTTCAGAGTTCAAATATTCTTCACATCCTAGCACATTTGAATCTGATAACCAAATCTGATTACCAAAGATCAGTTAGATATACCAAACTGATTGAAAGTGACCATGGATTACGTTGGACACTGCATGTCGTACAGTTTTGACCCAGTGATCAAATTAGAGAACGATTGAATCAAAATCGTTTCAAAATTGAAAACCCGGTGTCATCTTAAACAGTTGTCCTCAATTTTTGGAAAATTTTAAAATATAAATATGCCATTTTTCGAAAAAGAGTGGTACATTTCGTATTGCATCCCCGATGCTAGAAGGGGGAGTGAAGAATGTACCTACGCATACATGTGAACGTGTATCAGTGCATAAAATCATGGCAGTTATAGAAGCGGGCGCATGTAAAATGGGCAGGGTGTCCGCGAGGTTGTGGGTATAAGATGGCGGATTAGATAGGTGATAATGATAAGTATATGGACACATCCACCTACCTACCTACCTACCTACCTACCGCCGATTGCTCAATCCCACATGTGCGTGGGACTGGCCACACGAGGAGTGCTCTCGGATGGATTAACAGTTAGGTTGATAGCGATGACCACGCGATGATTGTCGGTGTCGGCGCGCTGCTCGAAACAAAATATCGGCTCGCTCGAAAATAATTGGAGGGCCTGATGAGCACGGAGCTCGCCGGACCCCCGGAGGCCCGCGGCGATCCGGCCGTCCGGCTGGCCGGCCCAGGGATCGGGACTCGCGATCTAGACAAGCCGAGGCAACGATCCGTACGATCGACGAGGGAAGCTCCTCTCTTGCCGTCGTGGATGCCGACCACCTTGCCCATTACTTTACCTAAGACAAGGGCTGGCGCAGCGTCGCCGCCGCGTAATCACCGAGAAAATAGGAAAGATATTTCCTCCAAGAGACGATGAGGAAAGAGGATAGCGGACTCGACGGGAGAGTCGCTCTTTTATACACTATACACGCGGTGGTTACGAAATTCCCGCGCTCGCGGGAGTACCATAACTTCGTTGCCGTGCAAAGGGAACGAGGAACGACTGCGTCGAATGCAGATAAGGAGCTCTCTCGCTTTGAGCCGCGAGCCTCGGTTTGTTCAGCGCCACGTAATGGCATGGCTATTATTTTTCGAAATAGCGCAATAAGGAAATCGTCCGAACTCTTGATCGCCTCTTTCTCCTGCTCTCCCTTTTTCGCTCTCGCTCTCTCTCTCTCCCTCTCCCTCTCTCCCTCTCTCCATCTCTCTCTTTTGTTTGGACGTTATTTCATCGGGGTCGGGGAATGAGACATTTGACGGGCTTTTCCAACGACTCCGATGGACTCGCTTCGAGGTCTTCTTAAAGGGATACAGTGAAAATACGCGCCGTGTCTGATGCAGTAATTGGGTGATCGATATAAGCGTGGCAGGATGTGATGTACATTTTATAAGGAATTTTGAGGCTGCTTCGAACGTGCGTAGAATCCGAAATGATAGTGGAAGCTTTCAGAAATACCCGGGAATAAGTGATTTACATAGTAGTCGTAGGAAAAATTTGGAACATTCATTTTTTTTTTTGTTTAAGACTTGGAAATACTCGGGTATTCGTAATGACTTGGAATGATGAATT
Source organism: Trichopria nigra (assembly GCA_030522945.1). NCBI lineage: Eukaryota > Metazoa > Arthropoda > Insecta > Hymenoptera > Diapriidae > Trichopria > Trichopria nigra. Next base: position 7,232 of record JAPYZR010003265.1, read on the forward strand.
TAAAATAATGATCTTAACATCGTCGTCAATTTCTCACTTAAACATATGGCGATAGTTGATTCATTTCTGCGCGCGATATTTGAGCCATCAATGCTCACACAGTGTTATCACAATGTGCAATAGTACCGAGCAATAATATTCTTTAATTACAAGAAAATGTACCTCCGGTACATTAACGTACTACCGCCGCATTATAGCATAAATTACTGCACACAACATCATTGCAGCTGAATAATTGTCGCTTCAGGCAAACGGCGAAAAACCTATATATTATTGTTTCATTATAGCATAATTACACCTAACATTATGGGACTTGCAACTTTGTACTTATCTGACGTGTATGCATGACTACAAATACGCGACGTAAACTAATCGACTGTGTAATATCCTAATGTTAAATAACTTTTAATTTCGACTAGTAAATTCAGATTATTCGAATGTCGGCACGTGAATCTAACTGAGAACCCCCTCCGATATAAAAAGTAAAAGTTTGCGAAAGGTTTTTATCCGATCTATTAACATAATCTATCATCCTGGCAATTGAGTATTGGGTTTTAAGCCACCAAGTAATATCCCAAAACTTATAATCTTTAGTGGCTTTTAGATGTTAAACATTGAGATGTCATCAGATAGAGTCGGAAGATAGATGAACACTTGACACGTCTCTTCCGCGCACCAAATACTGTCAAACATTAAGAAAATGTTGAATAAAGTTCAGATATTTTTCAACACCGTTTTCATTTCGACACACCATATTGTTACCGCCTTCTCGACCGCTATCCGATTAAACGTCTTCTAAAATCGAAGAAAGCCCATATTGCTCCTCGACGGTTCGATCTGACGTTAAAAAACTCTTGGGGCTCCGGAAGCTCGCTGAAGTAGGAATGTCGTAGTCAAGCAATAATGGGCCGGAATAGTTTACGCATGCGAGACAAGTGCGGCGCATCGGTAAAGAGAGCAGAGTCGATCCATGGGGGAAAGAAGTTCGCGCGCCTCGAGGACAAGCTCCAAGTATGCAGCAAAGAATAAACGGGTCGCGAGTTATTCCCAACGCGTTCGGGAACATTCAGTGACAAAAGAGGAAAGAACAAGGGAGCGTGTCGGTGAAATACGATGGTCGCCAGACGTAAAGTTATGCAATAGTGCCCGGGTTCTGTGGGGAGAAGTTGAGTGAAAAATACGCCGGCGAGAAAAGAGGCAAAATAAGAAAGGGAAAATAACGGAGACATTGGATAAACGAAGAAACGGCCGCGCGACGAGGACCGAAATAATTGTCAGAGTATCGAGAGAAAAACGGAGAAGATGTCGAGTTATTGGGAATTGACATATGATATCCAGTACGAGACGCGCTGGAAACATACCCGAAGACCGTGGAAGAACAAACCGAACGGGAAAAACGGCAATAAAAAAGTCGTTTTCCCGTAACAGAGAAAAGGATAGAAATAAAAAGAATATCGCCATTTTAAAGAATACCATGAAGAATCATTCAAGACCGCATAATGTCATAAAGAGTATACTGTCAAATGTCAAATCAATTTTAGCTTTCCCTGCCAATTACGGTTAATACCCGACCTCTATTTGTTAAATACGTCTGGATAATAGATACCGTCAATTCGGGCACCACCGAATAATCCGAGTGCTGCCTGCTGTTTTCCGACAACTAGTGTCTATCTTGGTCGTCGACAATTTCCAAAGCACATGGGATGACACGTGAATTTCTTGAAAGATTCGTGCAAATTGGAAATGAAGATGAATCCATTGAACGGGGTTAAAAGGGGAGGTCCGAGATGAAGTACAGGTCATTGACCAATAGAATTATTGATAAAATATTAATTTTTTTATTTGAAAGATTATATTGTAATAATATTTTCAATTAGGCAATCAGCTTTCTTCTATGATACACGGGGTAGAGTGAAGCGTAGCCATGGCCTCCCACTTATTTTATATCCTCTACTCCCCAAGGACGTTGCCTCTCGACAAAATCTGATAGTAGACCGATTGCACCCATCGTCGCATGTGTGGCGACTATAGTATAGTATAGGAGTATACTATAGGAGCATGGAGACTGTATTCCAGAGGAACATAGATTAGCGCATCCCACTTGAATGCAATAAGGGAATTCTATAGAATAAGGGTAGCCTCACTGTATAGTCGAATGAACCAAAAGAGAAAAATTTGTAAAACTACAATCCTGCAACAAAAGTGCGCTGACTTTCCTTGTATACACAAGGAAAGAAGTAGAGAGGATAAAGAGTATGAGAGAAGAAAATTATAGATAGAGAATCAGATATGGAACGAAGGAAATTATAGGCGCGCAACATTGATAGCGCAGATGGTAAGGCAAGAGTAATCGTGACGGTGAGAGCAAAATACTTCGGGATTAAGAAGGTGAAAAACTGAAAGAAGTAACGAAATGGGGTGGCAACGGCGACGTTGATAATTGCATTGGGGGAACCGAAACAGCATGCCTTAAACAAGCGAGAGTGAACAAATGATAGCGTATGTAAACGGATGTGAGCGAGCCAAGGAAGAAAGCGATTAGGGCAAGTGTTGTAAAAAGGAATACATTTAACTTGTAGTTCTTAACAAAAAAAAGGGAAGATAAATACAAAAGAAGCCGATAAACGAATTCGTTATAAACAGTTTCTTGGAATATTTATTATCAGTTTTTATTTTCTGTCTCGCTGATAATTATGCTTTGCATTTTTCATTCATTACAAACATAAAGTGGTCGAGATAAAGAAAAATGTTAATTTATTATTCACTTGGCTTAACGGTAAGTTATGAAAAGATGATGATATGATATATGAAATATATAAATAAATGAAAAAAACGTTCAGCAGTAAACAAAGTGTCGGCGAGCATAAAGTGTATAGGGGAGAGGGAGCTAACGAGATGCACGATGGAAAAGCCGCAAAAAGACGTCGGAAAATGTCCAAGACGGAAGCAACCGGCCAGTGCACGATTATTTCGCGTGAAGCTCGATCACAATTTATTAATCGCCCGATAAGCGAAGAAGCCGACAGGGACATTAATGACCCTTTACTTATGCATCCTGTGAGGTAAATATTGACATCGTTAAATCGTCCGTTGAAAGGTTCACAGCCCGAGCCGAACCGAGCGTAACGCCTACCGTCACCGATGTCGCCAGTGTGAGTTGCGTGAGTGTTAATTGAAAATGCGTGCCTCAACTTTTTACGCGCGTGCCGAAATGGGAAATGTTTTTTCTGCCCCACTGATTGATGTTCCTCGCATTACGACATGTTTGCAAAAGCCTACGGTAAATAAGTGGCAGCGTTTAGTTCCAACATTAATGTCCCGTCCCGGGATTGCAAAAGCGGTAAAAACTTGTCTTAGTGACTTTGTCCCTTTTGCTGTTCGTCTTCTAAATATTCAGAGCCCACTCTTGGAAAGGAGATTACTGGCATTTTTTGTCCATCCGCTCGCTTTTATGTATAGACGTAATCAAAAGGGCATATTTATTTATGACCATCGAGGACACCACTGTATGATTGATAGCTACAATTAATAAACACTTATGGAACACATCTGCGTATATCAACCATTGCGACATTTGTAACAGTCCCTCATTCTTCGAGTATTGACACATTCACGTATAGCAAATCGCACTTTAGTTGACATCAAAAAACAATTTTAAAAAGGTCTAAAAGTTTTCGAAGCCTAAAAAACTTCCGTTGATTTATTACAAGCCGAAAGTCGAATGACACATGGACCGTCGAATCAATGGCCGAAATAAATGCCGCAGTTGCGTATTGATAGAGGGAAAAAGACAATGACGCAGCGTCATTGACCGATTCCGTCGTTAGCCCGATTTTCCGCGTGGACCCGCGAGACCAGCCGATACGGAGCTAATCGCGGCAGGAGCGAAGCCTCGTGATTTTTTGCGCGAAAATATTTATGCCGCGCGAGCAGCTTTTCCCAGGAGTGAGACAGGGTCGGGCTGTGAATCACCCGGGGGAGGGGGACGGACGTACTCGAAACACATGGCCTCGCGATCCAAATCACGCTCCTGAGAGACACGGACTGCTCACGAAGGATTACACAATCGTGGTCGATGTTCGGGAATGGAGTCCTTATCTCGAACAAGCCGAGAACTATTGGGCTAGCTAATGCGAGATCGATCTTCCAATTAATCAACCGTTCGATAATTGGCTGAATGTTGGTTTAACGCAAACAATCTGGAGGACGCTGTCGCCGAATCAGATTTTGATCATTATAATTGATAATAGAATTCCGACAGTGAATTCCGGCCGACATTCGTGAACCGGAATTCACAAACGCTAACAATACGGTCAAGTAAACATTGTTTGAAAAAATATTTCAAATTTTACTTTCCGCGATTGCAAATAATGATGTTTACATTGGAAATAAGCTAATTCCACTTAATTCATTCAACTTTGTTCGACATCTACGACGAAAATTATCGCCTGGTAGAATAAAAGTTAACCTCGACTTTCGCATGCGAATCACTTCGGGGTAAGCAAAGTGTGACTGATTTAACTACGTCTCCTTGAATTTTGCATCCTGTGATGACGGTTTGAGCGACCTCGCTGAAAAAATTGAGACGTTTTCGATTTCATCCATTATCCAATAATAACACGTTCATTCGAGGATTTCATATTCAACGGTTAATGAACAGGCAACGACATCGCTGTGTTGCTATTTGAAACTCGATTTTATTGCAGACAGCACGAGGACGAACGAGTCCTGGAAGCGTAACTAACGACTTCATATAGATCCTTGACGAACGACTTGCAATATTGGTGTATGTAGGATTTACACATCAGAATCTTAAGAAATGGTGCTGAAGGACATGATGTTAACAAACGAGCATGACTTGAATTGGCGTCAGGCTCGTGGACTTTAATGGGTTATCGATAATTTCGTACTTGTCAAATTAAAGGAATTCTATCTCAATCATACCCCGAGGTGTCTTTCACGAACCGTTATGATATACATAAATCGTCGACATATTTTCACGGGATCTGTATTATTATTAGACACAAAACAGTAATTACAGTATCACAATTATTAAGTGCATGTCTTCAATTCACAGTTTGCGAAGGATACACGTCTTTTTGATCTCTTTTTTATATGATAAAAGAGTGTGGCGGTGTCAAAATGAAGAGAAGTCTCGAGAACGCTTTTTCCGGTTTACTATTAAAACTTGTTTATTACTGACGAACATCTTTTACCACATTTAATTCTAACACGACCCAAAAGCTTCGTTCGTATTTAAAATATGTTTTTGAACAGGTCAGATATTATTACATCTACAGTACGTTCGCGAAATGTCAGAACTATCTCGAAAGACATCTTAAATACATTATCAAGAACGGAGCATAAATACGAGCCTCGAATACTTGGCGTCTTAACAGCTAGGTGTATACGAGTGGATGAAAGCCCGCATGAGAGCCAAATTCGAGGCGAAATAACCGCTCGATTTCAACTCCAGTGATTCAGCTAAAAGTTCACCGAACTTCTCCGTTTAACGTAAAAAGAAATAGCGTGCGGAAAAGCAGGGCTCTCCGAAATTCACGGGTTATCGAAATTACGGGTTCGACCCCAAAATAGGTAGATTGGATTCCTAATCATTCGTAAAATTTAAGGTACGATATCAGGTGTTCTGTAATGAGAAACCGTTATTCAAACAGTTATAAAGGTTATTTCAAGTTTTCGTCCCATTTGACGATCGTAAACTGCGCGAGTCGTACGTAGGAGACAACCGGAGAGAGATAAAGAAAGAAAGAGAGAGACTCGCTTCTTTGCTGGAAACCTCCTTATTTACCAACGAACGTCAAGGACGAGCTGCGACGAATCCGTAGAAAGATGCAGGCCTCATTATGCAGATTGCTCCCGTGAGTATTGCTGAGAGTCGTGGATATCTAATCGGATCAAAATGTGGTAAAGGCGAGGTCGCGATAGTTGCCGCCACTCGCTTCTCCATGATCTACACGCTGCGTCGCCAAAGAACCAGCTTCAACGGGAGCACCAGCTTCAGAGCAACATCGCCAACGTATCGAATGTAGCTCGTGCAACTCTAGACCCTCTCGGGGTAAAACGACCACACCAATCCGCGAGTCCATGTACGATTGTTTACCGCAGTTAAACCCTGGAATGCAAGTTCCCAACTAAATTGGAGTTCGGTCTAACGTGAAAACGTTCCTCCCCCACCCTCGTTTCTATCGCCGCTGCTACGGCCACTGGCCATCGAATCGTACGGCCACCATTGCACGGCGCGCGTACAGCCGTGCACCCCCGTCGTAATGTTACTCTTTCGCGCAAAAGACCCATTGTTATCATTATCGGTTGCTTCGAATCGTTACTTCTAGCAGTCTCTTCGAGCGAGCTCTCTAGCCGTGGAGTATTAGAATATCTTTAAGGGGCCCGCCGCCGAGTGCGCGCGTGATCGGCTTGTGTTCTCTTGCGCGAATAAACGTTCGTCATCAGCGAGCGCACGTGCCTGCTAAACCAGTTGGAAACTCCGTCTACGTGACTTGAAAACGAGAGCCTTTGCATCAGGCGTATCCTATAGTCGAGGCACGATATAAGTTCCGTTTTCGCAGCATAGGTTTCCGTTCTCGGGACCCACCACCCCCATACGAGGGGATACCGGGATGGAGGATTGGTATACCTAAAGGAGAAATTTATGTGGAACCCAGGGTTTCGCTTTTCAACCTCGATTGGTGGATACCCATGGCGAGTCGGAGTTTGCGGTCGAGTTCCCTGATGTCAATAAGATTTAGTATTTAAGAACAGATCGGTAACTGGACGACCGACTCCTGAAGACTTTTGGGACCGTTGGGTTCGTTACGAAAATCGACTTTTCGAAATGGTAATGTGTATTTAGTCTACTATCGGGCAGCATTGCGTCTAGCAATAAGACGCTATAATTTCTATTCCGTAACAATGTCCTACTTGCATCTGGGGGAGAATGTGAGATGAATAATGTATCTCGAGTAGGTGAGATCGGTATCTACTGACGGTAAGATTGTGTGTGAAATTAGATTTAATTTGAGCCGGATAGAAATCTGATCGAAATCCACAGAATATGCAAATCTTTTAAAGCGTCATTTAGCATGGGGAGGATCGATGAGACGTAATCTTAGATGTAATGTACTACTATCAACGTAGTTAATCGCTATCGCAACTCTGGCGGACTTGCTTTATTTGCACCGTAGAAATAAATCTGGTATCGCCAAGGAATTAAATTTCTTCGCCATTAAAATACCTATATACGTAATTGGATTATCAATTTTACCCTGGCAAAAATGGAAGCGTACCGGTACGCTTAAAAGTGCAAATTCACGCTTCTTTTTGCATTTCAAGCGTACCCAAAGCGTACTATAAGCGTGAATACCGGTACGCTTCCATTTTTGCCAGGGTACCAATATGACCTTTCTAAATTCTAGAATTCAAAAGGCCGAATTGAGACTTTAATTCTACAACACGATATTTGATGTACGTATCATTCAATATTACTTTAAAATTTCATCAGATACTAAAGTAATGTTGGAAAGTAATACAATCTTTTACCGATTTAAACCCGAATTTTCTCTTTTCATGCTATAGGATCCCATTTGATCACTGAAAACAGATAATGCTTGCGTTTCCGCGATCGCATGTGGAATAGACGTCGAGAATATAAATAGCCCGAACGGCAGACTTATGGAAGATAGGACAATTAAGTGAAAATAAAACTTTTTAAAAAACTTCTTCCTATGCAAAAAAAAAAGAAGACCAAGCGATATGGAAGAGTGTAGTCAAGAATGAGTTCATGGAAACTTCTTATTTTTGAAACTTTCGTGGCCCATTATTTCCCCTCATGAACTTTTCAAGCATTTCCTTTAACGACAGAGGAGATGTTTTAACAAGATTAAATTTTAAAATGACGACGTCGTTATTAATAATATTAGAATTTTATGCTATTTTTTATTTTATGACTCTTATTGTCGATATTATCATTTGCCGATTCAATAACGGGAACATAGAATTAACTTTTCCTTTAGTTTTATTTCGCAGTATATCGCCTAAAGTATAATCGAGCATATGAAGATATTTATTCCCTCCTGCATTTGTTACAAGCCAGTGAGAAAGATAGGCGTGTATATATATAAGTAAAGCGAATCGCGCCTGGTTTAACCGACGGGTTATCGCACGGTCAATCTAACTTCTGGCGAGATCGCGCCCGATCTTGAATATGTCGTCGTGTAGACGAAAAGGTCAGAGGTTCGCGAATTTCGGCGTGAAAGGTCACTGCCGTCAAGATAAATGAACCACATCTTGTTCAGACCTGGCGCTAGTATAACAGCCGAAAGCTCAGCATAATTTAGTACTTTTCCTGCTTCGTTCCTGCTTCATTGTTTTCGCTGGGTGAAATTTCATCTCGTAATATCATTTCAACGTATTTTCGACAGATAATTATAAGTAAACGAAACGTCGACGTTAGATACGTGCTTTATTACTCGAGGAATATTTCCCGTTCTTCACAACGATAATATTACGAATAGATTTAGGCGTTATTTTAGGTAATGACTATTACTGTATATATTCATCAAAAACAAGTTGAGAATTTTTTATTTACTGTATATACCGTACAAGTCCTTTCGCGTTCCATTGACAAAAACGCTTTTTCAATTCAATTCGCACGTTATTAAAGAAAACAACCTCGCATCTTTTATAATTGCACCATTTAGATCAGCAATATAACCGGGCGCAGTCTTGCGCGTTACCCGATATTAGTTTGGACCGAGCTAGCTATATATACAGCAACGAACGTCCGCGCGAGGCGGCAAGTGAAAAGAGTTAATTACCCAATTTGCAATCAAATCTTTTTAATCAACATGGCCATTCAGCTCCAAAAAATGCATTTCGCTACGGATTTACATTTATTGATCAATTTACGCATCCAATCTCAATGGGACCCTTTCCTTTCCCGTTTAACCTCGTCAATTCCTTTCGGAAAAGTGCGGCATTCGCGCGCAACAATATGTTGCGGCAGCCGGTTGTTGCTATTTTTATTAATTACAAGCAATGCGTACTCAATTGTAGAATGTGTTCCAATTAAGTTTATAGTTGCAATAAACGCACGAAATTGAATCCAATTACGCGCACAAAAATAAATTACACGCGCCCGTGCAAAATGAAATGAATATACCGTGCATTTGCACATTTACATAACGATGCTGCGTCAAATTACAATTACCTTGTAAATTACGTCATAGCGTATACAACGACGTATCCTCGCAGTTTACGGTAAACGATTCGTGGATTGTGCGCGATATTTGTTGACGGTTTTATACTGCTGCATCAATTAAAGGTCATAAAACTTATCTTCTTCATTAATAGTAGGCGACGGTTTCATTCTAGATTCCTTGACTTGTCATTTTTTCACTTTTATCTACATGTACTTGTCCGTCGAGTTCATTATCGTCAGGAATACCATCAATCGTTCTTGATCGCCCTGCGAACGTTGCCAATGGATTATCAACGTTGTCACAATGTGTAATGATACTGATCAACATCATTATCATTGCCGTAACATCTTCATTGTCAACAACGTATTATCGTTATAACTGTTGTCGAAAGAGCCATTATCAACGTTGTCAAGCTCATCGTCGTCAACGTTTCAAAAATCGAAAGTATCGTTACTGCTTTTATCCAAGTAATTCAATCGCCATGGTCCTTACACAATCATTTTTTTAATCATTCTTGTCGTCATTATTGTCGACATTGTTGTCGTCATTTTTGTCGTCAGAATTCTGTCGTAATTACCACTACGATCATCCTTGCTTTCAGTCGCTATACATCATCTATGACGTCATCATCGTCAATAACCCCATTATCACATTTGTCATCGTTCTCGACATCGTCATCACTATCATCATATTAATCTATATAGTGCAAAACTTTGAAATTACTACATCCCTCGATAAAAATTCTCATGATATGTTATCGACGTTTATTTTTACTATTTGATTATGAATATGATCGTAAAAATTGACAGACGAGAAAACTGAAGTCGTAATTTCGAAAATACCAAAATTTTTTCAGTTTTTTACACCTATCTTAAAAAATATAGGTCGGGCGAAAAAAATGTTTGCAACAAAAAAACGAAGAGCGGAAGCTTCTGCACAAAAATCATTGATACAATTTTTTTTATCCGACTCGTATATTTGAGGCACACGTAAAAAATTGGAAAAAATCGTATTTTCCGACGGTTCTTTCAAGATGGCGGCTTTAATAAGTTCGACCGTCAATTTTCACAGTCATATTTGTAATCGGCACGAAAGAATACAAAACAAAAATTATTTTTCAATGGAGGCAGCGTTTCATAAGGTTTACCCGCAATCAAGTGCAGTTTTCGATATATATGTCTGATGTTTTCCCTACACTGATTAGAAGAGTTGCAACTGTCGGGGTATATCGCGTAAAACTGTTGCACTCACGTCGTCAAAATTCTGTTTGACGTCGAATATTTTTGAGTAAAGTAAATTCTTGATTGCCTGTCTGTATACTAACGATTAATATACGAGCGACGTAGTCGTAGTGAAATGTTCATACCAGATTTTGCGTCTTTGGTTCGAGGCAAATTCTCGAATGTCGCTTCATCTTTGCAGCATACGGTCTTATTAGGAGTCAGAGTAACCCGACCTATCGTCACGACGACGACGACTACGACGACGTCTACGACGATGTTTACTGATGACGATGTCGGCGTTTACTGGCTTTTGCTGCCGCGGCACAGCGTCGGCGACGCCGACGACAGTTTCAGCGTAGAGTGGAAGTGACGTGCCAGTATGTTACGTCTTTTTAACCTACGCTATCCCGTGTGCGCGCTTGCAGGGTTTGCAAATATTCAAATGGCTCCGCTAATGGACCCCTTTCCATAGCGCCGCGGACGCGGTCTTGCATCAAAGTGGTACAACGGGGGCGAGTGGGTATTCGCAAAGGAGCATCCATCTTCCCGACCCTCCCAACATAAACGGCAGAACCGAAAATTACGGACTAACGGAAAGGCTTTCGGGTTCTTCTCCCGTTCTACCGCCGTTCCTATCCCTGTTCTCGCTGCTGGTCCCTTCCTTCATTCCCTCATATCTCATCCTGCTATCCGCACATATACATGTATCTTGGATACGTTCTTGTTACATCTCCCTCTCACCCTCCGGCCACCACCTCTTCGTTCGTTTCTTTACTTCGGCTCCCGGTCTTGAAATCGTTCCTTCATTTGGAGATATACCTTCAATGCGGAATTGCTTTTATATCTTTCACCTTGATCTCTTCGCCCGAGTCTGCGCATCTCACGGAGGGAAATAAGAAGGCACCAAAATGTTAACAAATCCTTCGGAGGCCTCGAGCGCACGCCGGAATCGCGCATTCGTAATGAATGGCTTGTAACGATGAGTATTGAATTTTTTGTTCGGTACTTCATTGATGCCAGATCGAACTTCCATATTAATGAAGCCATGATCGCGTACGTAATACTTTAACATCACACCACACTATTACTTCAGTTGCTAACTTCTTTTCATTCTCGTGTATTTTCGATTTTTTTATCTATTTCACCGCTGGAAGGGTTGTATCAACTTATACTATATTGTTGGTCCAACAATATCTTTCCTTCCGCGTGTCCAAGAAATGGTTTAGGTATTAGAAGGATCCATTCATAATGTAACCCAGTAAAGATTTTCTTGATAACCATCGACGTAACTTCAATGAAAGTAATGAAAAAAAAAACATACTAAAACGCCAAAAATCATTTAGACTGAACAATTGTAACGCCAACTCTCATCCCTGGAAAAATATGCGATAAAACACAATGGGAAATATATCTATCAGAGAAAAACGTTCTTCCTGTAATGTTTTATTATATGTGTACTTTATTCAGGAACATAATGAACTAAAAATTTCGAAAGATGACGATGGTGTTTTAAGTTCATATTGAATTATAATGCGAATTAAGACACTCGTGTCAACTTATGAAAAGTTGACGTCAGTAGCTAAAAATATAATTTATTGCCAACCACTTTCATGAAATAATAAATCACAATCCATTGTGCGATGCAATTCATCTTTATTGCACTCGATCCGTAGCAATGGGCCATGATTCATTTGGCACGAGACTTGAATAAAATTTATCGTGTAGAGAATTCTATTTTCGATGTAATTCTCAATAGTAATTTTCTTCGGATCCTTTGACCCATTTCGTATACTGGCGCATATGTGCTTTCTAAATAATGGTGACAATTTAGGTTATCTGATTTCGAAACAATTTCAATCATTAATATATACCGTATAGAAAATAAATCTCTAATAAACCAGCAATAAATTTGGTACAGAAATTTATATTGCCAACAACTGTACTTTTACAAACTTTTTTCAGTCATTCGTAATTTATTTGAAACTTAATGAAATTTTTCCGAAAATCAATTAAAAATAATAAATTAAAAATAATCGTCGACCTGAATAAAACGTTTATTCAAACAAATTTTTTTTTTTAAATGACCAATAAAATTGATATAAATTATCTTAAAGAGGTTTAAATATGTTATATCATATTTTTATATACAATCTGCGTTAAAGAATGAAATTACATTTATAACAATAAAAACGAAATAAATATAAAATGAAATTGATTGAATATAATTGAAAAACAGTAGTAAAATTTCTTTGAAATTTCCGGAAATTTCGAGAAGCTTTTCAGGGAGTTTTATTATTTGGGCCAAAAGTGTGTTGAAAATAAGTTCTTCGAATTATTATGAAATTTGTTACTGGTGAGTTTTTGGGGTCGCTGATTACGAATCCGATATCAAATTTTCAAAATTCAATATGGCGGATTCAATATGGCGGATGAAAATTAAAAAATAGGTCAAATTAAGAAAACAATATACATAATTATATAACTTATTAAAAAATAAGTATAGAAATTAAAAAAAATAATATAAGAATAAAAATAGCAAAATAAAAAAATTAAATAAAAAATGGAGTATAAATTCCTATTCGCCAGCTAATGTCAGGGTACAAAAATTTATTTACTTTCTTAAAAAATATAATATACCTATATTAATCTGTCTTTCAATAATATGTTTTTTTTTATCCGCCATATTGAATCCGCCATTTTGAATTCCCTCAAATTCGAGAAGTTTTACGTCGTTCATTTGACGTTGCTGTTATAGCCGTCATGACAGTCTTGGTAACTTTTATTTTTGCGGCTGTAGCCGTCATCGACAGTGAAGGAATTAAATTTTAAGAAATTGTGAATACCAATGACATTATAGGTTATTATTAGAAATAGTCGAAACATAAAAACCTCCGCATTTGACTAAAAATTGAGTTAACAATTTTTTTTTTCACTGGTCAATAATGGCCAAAGCGATTGTCAACTGACTGAAATTCATGATAGTATTGAACAATATTATACCTACATTGAATCACAATGTTTTTTTGTTCCATAAAATATAAAAACGACGATAAAAAATGTAAATAATTTAGAAAAATCTATAAAATATATCCACTTGACAATAATAATGTTGCAAATCAAAAAACGATTCTAATTTATAAATGTTTTAGCCACATTCATGTCAAATGCCAATTTGTAATCGCACGGGATATCAGATTTCATTAAAATCCATGAATCATGATTCAGGGTCGCCTAAAAAAGAAAGAACTTAACGATTATATACCCCACGTGAAAAGTGTCCGATATAAATGTAACACGACCCACGACTGATATAATAATTCTATTCCTGAAAGGGATAACGCCGCAATTTTTTCAATTGCTTTACACGGCCCGAATACACAGATCCGGAGCATCTCGAGCGCAAAGGGGAAAGGTTGAGCTGCGAAGTACAATGAATTCCAGAACATCGTGTATAATATTCGCTTTACGTAAATATCGCCTGAAGAAAAGGTCAGGTTTGAAAGGGATACGATAACGAAATTACCGTTAGACAAAGGCTTCACAATATTGAACAAACACATCCGTGATCAAATTGATTAGGCCCTGAAACTGCCAATGAAAACACGAATTGATACCGGGGCCGGCCAGCGCGCCATTCGCCCGGCAGAACGCTTCGTCGTCTTTTCGTCGGACGTTTAACGAATGTCCCTAATTATCTGACTGATTTTATTGCGCCTTTAAACCCATCTTCACTTTTAGCTGTCATCTTACCGATATTATAACCGTTGCCGATCGATCCGACGGGACGAAAATAACGTCCAGCAATGAACACTTTTCTCTCCGCGTATATGGTGAAATCACCTAAAATATCCCCCCGCCACCCACCCTCGCGATATATACCGTATTTCGAATACCGTAATACCTAGGCGACCTTGAAAACGGCGCACCTGTTCCATTTACACAGATCACGTATACGAATATGCCGTGCAGTACGAACCGTCCTCGAAATATATATGTATATACATATAAAGAGAGAGAGAGGGACGATTTATACGTCGAACGAACTTTATCTAATATGTCCGGACTAGCGCATAAGCTTGGCGCTTCACGTGCGCCAATTAGCCCCGAGATGCGGTATAACGTTAAATATGCAATAGTTCGTGCACCTCCACGTGCACCAACACCTGGACAAGTTACTGTTACGGCGGCCATATTTCCCGAACAAAAGGTCAAGTTTGACCGGGATAAGATAATGATATTACTGTTAGACAATAAGTACAATATTGTTCAAAGGGATCCGCGATCGCCTCCTCACGATCGCGGTGTAAAAGGTTTTTAAACCATGCCCGAGAGACGTGGGAGGCTGCGCGCGAGAGAGGAGGACGGCCGACCGCGAACCGGAAGCTGGGACTGTACCTGGCACCGTGTGTTACAATCGCGGTGACATAGGTGAGAAGCGTCCACGTCTCCGTCGTCGTTGATTATTTCTTTCCTTGTCGGACCCATCGGGTACAACGAAGTCGTCGCTACCGCTGACGCGGCTACTGGCCGCACGGGTAATCGACTCATGGAACGAGGTGCCGTTATACATCCACTCTCTGCGGTGCATACCGAAAAAGGGTTCTGCATCAGTTACAACTGAAACGATGGGAATTGAACGCTCGCTTCTTCGAGTAGGACTTGCGAGAAAGAGAGTGCGTTCCACGGTTACGGCCGTAATTTTAGTTTACGCCGGTAATAAACGCAACCTCCTCGCAACCGACCGACGACGTCGCTGTATACACGGCTTCCGCAATGCTGCTGCGGATCCACCAGGCTGGCCCCGTGAGCCAATAAAGTGACCGCGACTAAATTGACGTTGGCTTTTCAGCAAATTAAATCATAATCTTTAGATTTACGCGAGATAATGCGATTCCTTTTTGTTTACTTGGACGTTAATTGAGCTCGGTTACCACGTTGCGCCTATATTATTCCGTTTTGCATTCAGTATATAGCCGTTTCATATATTTATTCCCCCTGAACATATATGTATATACAGACTTCAGCGAGCGTAGACAGACCCTGCCGCAGAACCTCCCGTATATACACGCGATAAACATTTCAACGCAAGTTTGTAACGAATATAACGATTCTAACAGCGCAAACAAACGCTGTATATATTTTAAGCGGATCGCTAAAGTTAATTTGACCGCTTCTTCAATGCCGCTGTTGAATTTCATTTTGTAAATGATTACGTCAAGAGTTCCGCAATGTAGTGAATTTCTTCGAGGTCTTGAAAAATTTGTTAAAAATAATTATGTGGTTTCTAATTAATTTTATTTTTATTTCAACAATTATACTTCCACGTTTCAGAAACCTCTTTTTGGATTCGCTAAAGCCGTACGAGGAACTGATTATATTCTGGAATAGATCCATGCTAAAATAGATAAAATGGCTTCGAAAAAACTTTTGAGAAAAAAAATGTGATCACTAGCTTCAAACTAGGTATTGTTTACTCAGTTTTTGATCAATTGTTAAAAATAAATATTCAAAATATTCGGAAAA
Source organism: Trichopria nigra (assembly GCA_030522945.1). Classification (NCBI taxonomy): domain Eukaryota; kingdom Metazoa; phylum Arthropoda; class Insecta; order Hymenoptera; family Diapriidae; genus Trichopria; species Trichopria nigra. The sequence goes on from JAPYZR010003265.1 coordinate 23,196, forward strand.
ATGTAACTATTCTTATGGCCATTGGTTTATTAAAATTGTCCAGTAAGAATTAAACATAAAAATACCTTCAATTTTCAATAAATCAGAACTAATTAAAATGGTACATTTCAACAAATTGTATGTCTTTTTGTTAATATGTTAAGGAAAATTCATTTTCGATTTTGGAAATTACTAAGTACCGTTCCGAATTTTACATTCATATAATAAGCCCTACTTTTTGTTTTAAAATTGTATACTTTTCCTTAGTCATGCTGCGCTATTAATTTTTATAGTTTTACGAGGCCGAATTTTCTTGTTACCTTCCGGAAAAACTGTACGTTAAGTTTAGTTCAGTTTATTACACTTGATACAAATTGGTATATACGTCTATAATTGGTATAGACTTAAGAAATACAAAATGTCCCACCTAATTTTTATATTCAACTTATCTGTGAAGAAATTACTGTTCAGAAATACAGTTGCTGAGAATATAGTTAGTTATCAGAAAGCTGTAATTTGATGCTGGATATCGATTTTCCAATATTTTCCTTCTCGGATTAATTGGTAATTTGTTAAGAAGTTTTCCTGTTTGTTTTAGTACACATTTAAAAAATGTGTAATCTCATCAATTTGTATAACATTCAGTGCGTGTTCTGTATGTAGATTAATTATAAAAAGATTCGTTGTTTATAATATGACTTTATCAACTTTTCGGAATAGATTGACAATTATTATTCTTTAACATATATATATATATATATATATATATATATATATATATACGTGTTCATTAATGTTTAGGATTTGTGATCCTATTAAATTAAACTATAACGTAATTTGTAGTATTGACATGGAATATTCTCTACTAATAAATAAACTAAATAAAATTACCCATTGAAGTTACGATCATCTTTCTGGTACTTAAAAAACAAATTATTTTTTAACTTTTAGAAAATATCAAACTTTCTTATCAGATTTTCAGCAATTCTTTTAAAACATAAACTATATTTAATTTTAATGAATATAATTTGTGTTCTTTAAAATAAAAATATTTTAACCAATTTTATTAAATTTAGATATGCATTTTTTCGATATATAAATATGGTTTGTTATTCGGTTTTGAATGACTGATTGTTACCTACTGTATTTTTTTTTTATTTTTTTTTTTTTTTTTTTTTTTTTTTTTTTTTTTTTTTTTTTTTTTTTTTTTTTTTTTTTTTTTTTTTTTTTTTTTTTATTTTTTTATTTTTTTTTTTTATAAAATGAAATAATTTTTGTATTCTTGGTTGTCAATTTTAAAAATTTTATAGTTATTACAAGAAAAATGAAAACAATTTATAAAAAAATCCCGATATATACACACGTCATAAAGGTATTCTACATTTCTCGTCCATTTTCGTGTTTATTTTATTTTTTAAAATTTAAATTCCATTAATTTTTAAGATTTTCATTACTATTCAATTAACAATTGATAAAACGAAATACCAGTTTGTAAAATAGACATGAAATAAAGCACGAGTAAAATAAATAACAGCAAAGTAAAAAGAATTTATTAATAATTGCGAATTTAAATAACTTTGTATAAATTGGAGTAAAAAATAAATACACACATATATAAACGAATATATAATATTTTTGTCATTTTTATTACTTTCAAATTGCTTTTGCAGAACTCAATCTCGATTTTTTCGTTTATTTTGATGCCATCATATTTATTTCTCGTAATTACCATCAATTTTAATTAATTAATATAATTCACAAAAATCAGCGTTCTCTAATTTTAAGTAATTGCTACAAGCTTCAGCAATTCATTTGCCAGATTCGAATAAATGACACACATTATACGATGACGTATGAAGATCATGTGTGACGATGTCAATGGAGCATTAGAGGAGTAGATACTTCTTAAGATAGCCAAAAATATTGCTGACGCGCACACAAAGATTGTTTACACAATTTGAGAGTTACATTTTCCATAAATTGTTGACATATTATACAAATTAAATCTTATTTAAATATACAAAATCTCGATTTAATAAGGATTTTGAATTGATGTATCGTATATATTTAGCTAATGCTTACGTAATAAAGCACAGGTCGTTTACATTTCTTCATTTAAATAAAATAGTCATTAATTTTTTCAATAAGAATACAAAAGCCAAGATAATAAAATTCAGGCGGATATGGTAAATGCATAAAAAAATTCTAAATGGGTTTTATTGACTGAAAGAATAAATAATAACTCTAGCATGACGAGAAACAATGTTAATATTTATCACGTGTGTTTTATCATGATTGAATAATATTAATTTATTATGTTTTATTGTATTAATTAAATTACCGAGAAAAGCATATGTACCCTGTTATATTTCAAAATTTATTTTCATTAACGAACTAATTAGATCTTCCTTTCTGTTACAGGTAAGTCACGAATCCGGTTTCCCCTTCTGGCTGTGCGACGTATAAAAACAGGAGTGTGTAAAGTGGAAAGAGAATTATTTACATTCGTCAATTGTGAGTAAGTGTTACATTTTTTTTTCAACATTTTCATGCAGTTTTGAAATAACGTCACACGTGTCAGACTCGTTACAATGGTTTTTCATTTTTAAATATGTCAATTGAGATATGATATGAAATTTTTTCATCCAAACTTTTCTTTCAACGATAATTTATAAGTATATTCAAACCACCGTGAATATTGTTTAAATTATATACTCTTAATTTGATAAAAAAAATCATTTGCACATTTTGACTAAAGAATTTTTCAAATCAATTTTTATTGCAACTTTTAAGAGAAAAAAAAACAAATATCAGATTTGTTATCACGAGTCATCATGTAAAATCACACACACTGCATATTTATTACGTACACCTAATCAAACAACATTTTTATTACATTCTTGGAATCGGTAGGACACGAAACTTCAGCATTTGATGAAAAAATATATTTGAATGATACTTATAGGGAAAACTTCCGCAAAATAAAAAATGGAAATAAATTGTTGAATTCGAATAAAAATTCATGAAGTATTCTTTGCAATCTAAAAATATAATTTAATAGTAACAAAATATTTTATATAAAAATGTATTTTACGAATAAAATATTTGTGATTGTACGTAGCGTATGTAGGACAGGTGTGATGTTTTGAACAACCAAAGTCGAGAAATAAAAATTGTTGTTGGTTTAGGTGTAAAGAGCCACATCTCAAAGTATTAAAGAAAAAGAAACAGTGGAGTGTAAAAGTTCTACGAAAACAGAGAAAATACAATTGTCGAAAATAAAATCTGGAAATGGCAACATAAACCGAAAAAGCAGAAATACACGACAAAAACACGGAAAGAATGACCGGCGTCAAAAATGCAATATTTTGATTCTTTCGTTTTCATCACAATACTAAATGGGGGGAAGGTCGTTGATCACGAATCGCATGTCAAAGTGTACATACATTCAAATTGCAAAAATTCGCTTGTTTTGGATAAAACGGTTTTTGCCACGCAGTATTATAGTAAACATGTTTACAAACAATAATCACATTTCTACGACCTTCCCGATGTTACTTCCTAAATTTCTATTACGAATAAACAATGTTATTTCCTAAATTTTCATAAAATCAAGAGACATTCTTGCATCGCATTTGCCAGATACAGTGATGACATGATTATTTTTCAAAATATATATATTACATTTAAGTAATAGAAACCTAATGCCAATAAACATTAAAAATATATTGGTAACAGACGTCTTTAATTTCGTATGTTACTTACATAATAAAAATAGTCAAAACTTTTGTCGATTGCCCACGTAAATACATGTTACATGACTGGTTCAATGTCAACACCTTAAAGGAAGCAAAACCATACGTTCTATCTTCTTTTTTTTCGCAAAATGACCGGTCTCGCGTTGATTTTCACTTAGCTATTTTCAACAGCCCCGAGCGCCATTGAGCCATTTCAATAACCTGCCGTAATAATCATAATACACTGCCCAATTTTACAATTACCATACATAGTAAATGCCGCGATGACTCACATTTGCGGGATCCCGCACAATGGCGGTAACCTATTATAATTTATGAAACGCCTATAGTTTACATGTACCGTTGGCAACGTTCGACATCATCTAAAAAGTTGCGTGTAGGTTGCCCCGACACCCACGAAAGGTAGTTCAACCATGGCCAAAACGTGTTCTACAGCGTTACTATTCCGCACTTATCGCTTAGTGAATTTATGAACCGGGAAATTCTCACGCTTATGAGGTCATAAGTCTAGTAGTCTAGCAGTGATTCACTTTCCTGTGTATCGTTGACTTCTCCTCTCTCCCTCTCTCTCTTATTCACTCACTCACTCACTCTACCTCTATCTGCTCAAATCTCTCGTTTGAGCAGGACTCTCCTTGAGTAGATATGCTGGTCTAGGAAGTTGGCGCCTATTAACATAACTATCTCTCAAGTTAATCGATACGATCGATGTAGACCAAGCAAAAAGTTCCAGGTAAAGCGATAATCATACTCATTGTCTCGCGCGATCGGATGAGTATGTCTGCAGACGCAATCGCGCGTTTAGCGGCTCTTTACCCACGGTACTGCTAAATTACCTCAGTTGAACCGATTACAGCGTTCAGTGTCCGTCCGTTATGCAGCCTGCGAATGCATAGCTATACCTCGCTGATTATCAGGAATGCACTTGGCCGCATGATTTAACGGGAGAACCGCATCAGATTATACGCATGTTGACAAAGTGACGGACAGGCAACCGCGTGATCGATGATAATCCCGGATCAGAGGTTCTCATATCTAGTTCAGACCACTCTGGAACCTGTTCGGGATATCCAAAGTTACAGCGGCGGCGGTGGCGGCTCGACCCCCAGCCGCGGGATTTCTGGTGCAGGCGTTCCTGACACTCATATCAGTTTGACTGACGTTAAAAGACTTTGGCACACATACTGGATGCTGATACGCGCTGCGGTGCCCGTGTTTGCCGGAAATGTAATACATCTCACGAAAATGTGTACTTGACTAGTTTTCATTTTTTTTTTTATTTTCGTTTAAATGTGATTTCGCCGCGCCGGAGAAGGTAGCACGAAAAATAATTGATTATTCGGTCGGTACTTGATCGGCCCTAGATTGAAATCGATGTGGTTCAGAATATTTTACCATAAATCAATGCGCTGATACGCGGTAACTACAAATTGGACGTTACTTAACGTCAATAACATTTCGCAGTTTTATCTCCGATAATCCGCTACAAGTAATGAGTAATATTATCTTCTTTTTCCATCGAGGTAAGCACCGAACGAAAGCCGAGATTTAAAATTTTAACTGGTCCAAAGAAGCAGTATGTGTCCTGTTACGTTTGTCGTGTATAATTCATGCGAGATTTCACCCCATCGTCGCAAGTACGGCAGATTAATAGGACTCGTTATATTCGTATAATTCTACATTCGAGATAAAACGCCGTCCTGGAATTGAGAATGATTAAAGTACCCGAAACACCGCTCCACTACTTAATAAATATGCAACGAGCGTCAAGGCTCTTCAGTGATACCAAATCCTTTTCATTAAATGCCCTGCCACAAAAAGTATGACATTCCATCTCCGGGCATTTGCTCCGAAAACGGGCGTCCGTCACTCCCGAACCAGCGGCCATTTTTCTCTCCTAATCCAGCAATTTTTCATAACAGCGAGCGTCTAACCGCCTACGCGACGCATTTATAAGCTTCGTAATCTGGACACGTGCTAATTATCCATCTTGTGCAGACAGAGAAAAAGGCCACGTACGTAACAGACAACAATAAGCTATGGAATAATGCGATTTGGGGAAAATCATCCAATACACTATTTCCTCCGTCTCCATTTCATTGTTCAATCTGCAATGATAGATATGTAGACTTGCAATGTATGTGCAGTGGACGTAAACGCAAATAGATTTTGTAATGGGCAAAAACTGGACGTGGATTGAAAATACGATCAACGGGTCAGTCTAGACGTCCATTAATCAGAGATATATCTAGGTATCCAAAGGACGTCCATGAAAATCCTTCAAATCCCACCATCATAGCGCAGAAATGCTTCTCGAAAACTAAAACAAACGTTCGATAAATCTCAATGGGCCTGATTTTGCGCGTATACCGGTACAGTAATTGCTTTTCCGGGTAAATAGGTGCGCTATGAGAACGACTAGGAAACGGAAGGGTGCCTCTTGCATGTATCAAACTTTGTTTCGTCACAAGAGTTGTTTGCCGCACGACGTAACTTACTGTTGTATTTGCTAAACGTAGTTATACGCCGACTTTCGACACCCCACCGGCGTTCGCTGCCACTATCGCTGCTACAGTTATTGCACTGCCGCGGCGGAGTAACTGTTGCAGTCTCTCGTAGCGCGAGAGGAACCGCATCGAGCTACGTACAGACGCTGGAGTAAGGAGAAGTCGGAGTGATATAGGACGGCGAACAAGAGAGACGAGTATCTCGCGCGAGAAGAGAGAAGTGCGCCCGGACGAGAGTGGCAACATCCCCTGCTACTTCTTCCCTTTACCGGGGCACTTTATCCATGCTGCACACGCCATTAATTCCCCCGAAACCTGGCATTTTCGGGCAAATTTCAGATGTCTCTTTGTGCGCCGCGGGCACTCTCGCGCCGGGAAGTATGGCCGGATGCGCGCCTACAGCTAGTGCTGGTTTGTAGTAGGGGCCAGGGACCCCGGCAAGAACCACTGTATATACATCACTTGGACGTAAGCGCATACACGTGAAGTTCTCACTGGCATACATACAGACTCATCCGTGCACCCACCCGCTCTGCCTTATCCAGACAGATATCGAAAAATTCGAGGAAATAAAGGTCAGTTTGGGATCTTTCGCGTAGTGAACCAGAAGGAAAAGTTATCGAGACTCCCGTCTCTCTCTTTTTCTTTATTTCCCGTAGCGAATGTAAATTTGCGGCATCGATCGTTCCGCGAACTTCGCACTACACCAAGAGCCGCCGGAGGCATTATCGTACACCAGGGGGTCTTCCTTCGCAGACCTCTCTCGAAGGGTCGGGAAGAAAATGGGATAAAGAGTAGCAGAAAAGTCGGGGAGAGACCTGGTCGAGGATGGGTAAATGATGAATTGGATCGGGCAGGAAGATTCGGTATTACGCGGACGCGGAGGGTGACATTGGGTACATTTGCGCAACGGCGATGATGATCGTTGCTATTATCCGTATGCCGCACTCGAGCTTTTGATGGTTCGACAATAAATTGACGTCCTCAGATATGACGGACCTAACGTGAAATATGACAAAACGTAAACGATATTCTTACGTTTTATTCAATTCTATTCTATTGTAATCGCATGAACGTCGGATGACAATGAAAAGAACAAGACCTCCACCACTTAATCCACGTTTTACTGATACCTTTAATCAACCTTACGCGTGACGCCCATCGGAGAAATCGATTAGGAAATTCGTTGAACGAGTAAAATTTATCTCGGACAAGCTCTTAGACGTGTCTCCTTACTAGAGTAAACCTCGAACGACGATTACGTAAACCCGATACCCTCGGTAACATCCGGGGTATCGTCTCGACATGGTACACAACCCCGACGTATCTTAAGCATCTGATGATACTCCGAGGGCGTTGACTTTGGCTCAACTCGCCGCATTGAACAACATAATATAAAGCCGGTTCTGGTTAGTTTCATCTCCCAGCGCTATACGAAAGACCGAAAGGGAGGCGAGCAGGCAGACCCGGCGATGGAGCGGGAGAGATAAGTTATTCGGCATTGAAGCGCGAGATGAAAAGCGGTTTGAAAACGGCAGCAAGTATCGCCTCGGGCAGGCGGTAAAGGGCGAAGCATTCACGTGGCCGGTTGCTTCTTATCACGGGCTCGGGACCGCCGCGTTATCCGGAATGCGCCATCAAAGAATGGAAAACCAGATGCCTGAAACCCCAACGCGCGCGGACTATCTACGGGCGCACGCGTGTCGACTCATTCTTTCTCTCATTCGCGAGAACAGGCACGCGACGGTTCAACGTAAGTAGTCGGCTCTCGCTATCACACGAATCGAGGTCGAAGGTCGGACGATCCGCTGAACTTCCGCCAGCCAGCGTCTGAAAGGAATCCCGGCGCTGCTGATTTATACCGGCACTACCAGAATTCATAAATTACGCTAAAATAGATGCATCGCTGGCTATTTATAATGGGGATTGGATACTCGCGTTGCGCCTAAAGTGGAGGGTCAGAGCCGTGAAAAATGGTCCTAACACGCGTATAAACGCTGCGGATGCTCGATTACTAACCGTATGTATACGTACCTGTGTATTGATTCAAGGACAGTGTGTATACACGGGAACGTCCAGTCTAACGCGATTCTCAATGATTAATTTCCATTAAATGGCTAATGTAAGAACAGTTACATCTGGCATTCTCGAGTGCATTTTGATTGGAATTACCGATAGGCACATTCGAGACGGATACTTTAACACGGAACAATTATTTTAAAGAATGTTTTGGTCGAGTTTGTACTCTGTAGCGAGATACGGGATTGCACGCGTGCGTATGTATTATCGACCGATAAAAATTGCGCTCGCCAGCAAAAACGTTAAAATAAAACGCGTATATTTGTACAGTCACCGCGGTAAAGTTTTCGCCGGTGCCCCCGAAACGTAGCGCGCGAGTGGTACGGCCGTAAAAGTTCTTCCCATTCGCGTCGGTCGTAACGGAAAACATGATATTTTCAGTTTTCGCGAGCTAATTTTATCGTCCGCAATCGCGGTCGTTGCAATTCTATGCACGATCGACCCGGTGCGCGACCGTGCGGCCGCGATACGACGTCGTTTCGCAAGTGAGAATCGTAATCGCCCCATTGAATTTATTGACGACGCGAGTAGACGAAACGATCGTCGAGCATCGGCTACCGAACATCGAAACGCATATAACGGTCCCGATGTGCTGACGTATCGTACGCGCGATTTGGCGTTATGAACAAGCGGGACGATGAATATGGATAGGGTCGACTCTTCGAGTCCTGTTCCTATAGCACGTCACGCGGTGTCACGGTCTGCACTAATACTGCGCCAGAGCTCCGGTGAATCGTTCTGGTCACTCGCACTGGTATAATCCGCCGAACGTGTGCGGTACCGAGTCCTTATCCGATTTATCGCCCTCGACGTGTCCGACATTGCCGTGCCGGATATTTTATCTATAGCGGTTTCACCGCGGCAGAAACCGAATTTCGCGTACCTCCGCGTGGCGGCGGCTCGCTCCGTGATTTCTGCGCGCAACACGTGCCGCAAAAGGTCAAGCGTATAAATTTGTCCCGGCGAATTTGTTAATTAAAACTTTCCGACGGCGGGGGAATTTGCCGAAACCAACTTTTGACTTACATCCTTCAGACCGCGTGGAATGGGATACGTAAAATTTTTATGGATTCCCAGCGATAAATGGCTACCCATTTCAGGCAAAAGCGCGCTGAACAATGAATTGCGAGGTCTCCTTTATTGTTTTAATGTTATTCTAGTTTCTATAAATATGTCCGACTTGTCGATGAACGCTTTGTAAAATTTCGCCATTTGCTCGTATTTCTGTAGGTTTTCCGGTTTGTTCTTCAACATTTCGTGTTCGAAATTGTCCAGCGCCTAAAAGGAAATGTGTTTGAGAAAGAATGATGATAATTTGGAAAAGACATATTTTTATCAATGTTTTTTTTTTTCAAACAAGTAGAACATTGGTATTCTATACCAAAGCCATGCACAATTGAATTTAAAGGAAAAATTTAATTTTCTTATCTCGTTTCACTGAAACGTCCCCAAAATGACAGAAATGTAAAATAAATTTTTTTAAATATTCCATCATAACGATTACACAACTTTGTGAATAACATTATCATGACGGCTCTTTCGATCGCCGATCGAAATCTTTTATCGGATTCTCGAAATTTAGTGAATATTACTGTGTTTTTATTTTGTGGGTGTGCTGATGATGAATCCGTTATCCGATTCTCGATATTGAAAATGGCGGATACCGTATCGTAAATGTAACTTTGTGATTATTATGATGAGTAAATATTTGTAAAAAATAATAAAATAAATATTTCCAAATTGTTCATCAATTCATCTTCAATCCATGTTGGATTTCATATTGGACAACTTTACTTCTAATCATCAGTTTTACTACTCTGGGTATATCGTCGATAATTTGCGTGACGACTATATTTCAAGTGGTTTCGAATGTCATCAATACCTGCTATTACAATTTACGATAATCATAAACAAACCGTTAAAATTGCAGTGTCCCACTACCGATTGTCGTAAATGAAAACAAAGGCAAATATATGAACTAAAAGTGCTACGTAAAAGTAAAACGACATAAAGCCAGAAGGAAGCCAAGAAAATGATATCACTGAAGTCCAGGCCCGTTCGTGCTAGCATCGCCTTGACAAAAAAAAAAAAAAAAAATAGAAACGTCTATCCGACTTTTGCAATCGTCTCGTTTATACAAATGATAAAAATCACCATCACGAAGAGCGCATTAGCGCACCTAATCGGCGTTCGGACGAGTGTCACGGCATACGTTTTGTTTGTTTTGTTTTTTTCAGATGGCGCATTAAGTGCAGAAATTCGCGACATCGTTAACATCGATTGATTTAAACTACGGTGTACGGAGAGTAGAGCACGAATTTGCATTACGAGCTCGTGCACGTCGATGAATATGGATAGGAGGCTTCCGCGGATCCTGTTTGGCGGGACATCGGTCTGTCACGCGAGGCGGAGCTACGAGTGTTTCCGATGATAACCCCGTTAAGCGCGCGAGCATTGCCTGCCACCGGAAGGCTCGTTTTGCCAGCATGCATACATATATGCACCCGCCTGATGCACACGAGTTTGCTGGTCTTGTGGGTGTTTGAAAATCGACGAGCTATACCGCCCATATATACGAAAGCACCGAACGTTACCGCGACGAGCTTACCCGCGTTTATTTATATATTACACGGCCGACGCGCACTGCCAGTAACGATACACGTCGCTGAATGAGAGAGAAAGTACTGGGAATCAAAGAAGATGGATGCACGTTCATCTGTAGCTTTGTTTGAACAATCCGAAATCAAATTTGATGATTGATCATACGAAATATTTAAATAACAGATGAAATTATTAACCCATTCATTTCAAATATTTTTCCTCTGGACATTTCCTATTGCATGCCCAGACAATGTACTTGTAGATGTCACCGACGATGATGTCCATTGTATACGTGTAATGGACGTGCGATTGCTGTTCAATGGACGTAAACACGAATAGGTTTTCTAATGGACAAAAACTGGACGTACATAATTCGAAGACGCCATGTTTAAATGAAGAGGTTTGAAATGGTTACAAAAAATTGAATAAATCGTATCGTACTTTTTATTTTCATCAGTTAAATGTGCATATGGACGAAAAAGAACAATGTACGGAGAGGCGCGGCATGATGCGCGTATATGGACGAACAGTGGGTTAATAACCGGAGGGCAGAACACGATGCTTTGGCGCGATGCCGTAAATCATTTGCGTTTTGCATATTACTGCTTTATGCGCGAACATCGTAACCGTTTAATAGTGACATGTGCACGCGTCACCATCCGTTGATTCAAGAAGTGCTTCGAAGACCGCCGCTTACACCGGTATCCGTACTCCGCGCGCTATCAATCACCGCGGTTATGGAAATGATCGCTGTTGCCTGAGATTTGCACGCGGATTATTATATGACATTTATTCTTGATTGAAGGAACAATACGAGTGACGTTGTCGCGTCGAAAAATGAATCAACCAGGTTTACTTCATTTACGGCGAAATTCTCGTTGTAATTTTAATTAGAAGCATTAGCTGAGTCAGCAGAGGTGAAACGTTGGACGCAATGAGTACAAAAAGTACTCGTTAAGACGATTTCTGAACTCACGTTTTTTTCAAGTACATCTTCAGGGACTCTTCTTAAGTTTACAAAAAAACTCAGCATAATAATCGACGTATATATAGGAGGTCTTGAAGAGTATCGTTTTGTCCAATTTTTTACGTTCGTTGTTTGGGAATGTAGCGCTTAAAAAAGTGAATGATGCCATATTACATAATGAACCTATAAGGACCTAATCACGAAAAACGTGGATTTCAAAAAGAAGGAAGTGATATCGAGATGCAAATACATCTTAAAATTCAAGTCGATCTAAATCAGTGACATAAAAGTGTCCTAAACAACTTTTGGCTAAACCCAGTAAAAACAAGAGTATTCTTCAAATTTCAAAATGTACAGAAATGGATTTCAAAGGAAGTATGAGGCATTCACTTTAGTTCCTTCGAATTCTTTTTCTGTACATTTTGGAATTGTAGACTACCTTTCAATTCCTTTTCGTTTACTAGGTGGGATAACACTGCCCGGGAAAAAATGGATGATATCCATATCTGGAACATATGGATCTTATATGTTCCAGATATCGTCATAAATAATTGAGATATAACGATATAATATATACAGGGTGACCCATTTTAACTTAGACAGTAAAATATCTCAAAAAGTAAGCGTTGCCCGAGAAAAAATTTCAGATAAAAGTTGTATGGTTGAT
>JAPYZR010003266.1:0-14608 GCA_030522945.1 Trichopria nigra
TCAATTGAGATTATCGATTTGATTCAAAAGCAGAGATCAACTTACAGTAAAAACCCCAATTTATTATCAGTTAAAAAATTATTGATTAATATAATAGACAAAAATAATTAATAACAATTATTTCTTTGTATTAAAAAATATTGAACAACCACTTAACCAATAATAATTTGTTTACAATCATATAATAATAATAACAATAATAATAATAATAAATAAAAATGTATTTATAAATATTTATGTATTATTCATAAATAAATTTCAATGGAAAAAGAAAATAAATTGATAATAACTCTCTCTCTCTCTCTCTCTGTTCTCGTCCATTGTTCAAAAATTCGTTCACTACACGGCCATAATTCATTTATTTTACATCCACGAGTCGTCCATTGTACGTACATTTCACAGACTCGATGAACGTCCAATGTACGTCCTCGCCAGAGACAACTGGACTAATATTAAAAGTCCATATATAATTCATTGTACGTCCACTACCCGTGTGGAAATTATTAATAGGCATTAGCGAGGCCCTACGTAGTTTGCCTCTTTATTAAAAGGGCCCTATGATGGCAAACTTCATGGAGCCGATTAAAATTCGACATGCTCATCTACGAAGGCCGTAGGTGGATTGCCTTTAGAGGGCCAAAAAGTTGAGCCACTATCGGACCCTGCTATAGGGTCTCGCTGGTGAAAAAAAGGAAAGTGACCACTTTGTATTTATTATTATTATTATTTTTTTATATACATAATTTATGATATACATCTCATTACAATTTTATTTTTTCTTACCCATTTTCACATTTTACCGCTCGCAAATAAATGAAGAAATTGCATTGCGTTCGGATTCGTCCCCGGGCGGGAATCGAACCCGGGTCACTCGCTTGTCACGCACGAACGGTTCCACTTCGCTACGCTAACTATCAGTGTACCTGAACGTTGTATCTAACTACCTGTTACAGTCGGTAGAATACGTTGTACATAGGTTTTCATCTTAAGTCGTGGTTAGTATAATGGTTGTATCGAATTGCTTAATAATTTTTATTAATGTTCTTTTCATTAATTATTCATTAAAAAAAAAATAAACATTGTGTATTATTTATACTTAATATTAAATGCCACGGTAAATTGCAATTTCTTGCTATTCACATCCTGGTGTTACGTTTTAAAATTGGGATACTCCCCCAATTTTTAACATTGAAACAGCTGGTCAACGGAGGGTTGACCACGAGTTCTTGTGAGCTACGCACAGTAGTCCCTACTGTGCGTATGGAAGAGGAGAGGTGAATTAACGAAATAAAAATGCAAATTTGTGAAGTATTAGATTTATTGTAAAACGTAAGGAAAGAGGGAAAGGGAAAGGAATGTAAGGTTTATTAGACTTACGATGGTGATTCTCCTCCCTCGACAGATCCTGGATGACCACCCTGATTTGTCCGTGAAAAAGCTTCGTTGCGCGTATAAAAAATAGTTTCGCGCGGGCCAGCTATGAAAGTATACTTTATCAAAAGGAAATCGAATACCGACTAGCGGCTTATTCGAAGGCGTTTAAAGCTAGATAGCTGGAATGACGACTAGTTACATAGCAATTACATCACAATCACTGTTATGTAACTGTGACAATTTTGAGGAGGACATTTTAATGTAACTGTTACATAACTTCTGTGATGGTTGACTGGGTATATATATACAGGGTGCCCCAGAACTGGAGGAAAAAATTTCAGGAGGCGATTCTTCGTGAAATTTGAAATGAAAAAGTCCTTTACCAAAATTCGAGCCGACGCATAGAATTTGAATGGCGATCAATTGATGTTTAGAAAAAAAATTACTGTTTTTGCAGTAACTCGGCTCGTTTTCAACCTATATTAACGAGTGAGGGCGCATTTTAAAGATTTTTTCAAGTCCAACAATTTCCCTTTGAGAGCATATTATCTGAGATGAATATTTCGCTAGTTATGGCCTCATAAAGGGATAAAATTGCCTTTTTTGCGATTTTGCGATTTTTCGATTTGCGGTTTTTAATTTTTAAAATTGATTATGTACACTTTTTGTTTGAGGAGTAATTAAAAGGGCATACATGGCACCAGCAGAAGCCTAGATAGGATATTTCCAGGAAGGTCGGCCTTCGTAGGCCCTCCATAGCGCCAACATATAATCGGGGACTAAAAGGGCAATTTCCACACGGGTACATCCAATGGGTGTCCCCGCCAGTGACAACTGGATGAACATTGTACGTCCATTTTACATACAGTAACTTGAAATGGACGTCCAATAGACGTACCACGAGTTCGGTCTGGACGTACTTGTGCTATTTGGGTTATTAATGTCACTAACTAAGAAAACCATAAAATATCAAATTACTATATACATCCGTGATATAGTAATTTAAAAAATAACGATATTATGTAGTCTGATGAATGACCAAGATACAGATAGATGTGTCGACAAAAATTCAACCTCGCAGAATTAGGAAACTCTCCGATGACAAATTCAATATTGTAGACTAATAGAGATAAATCGGTTTGTGTTTGATCTATCTCCAAAAGTAAATGATTCATAAATTCTTCGTATTTTAACGAAGAATATTAACGCATTTGTTATTTTCATTCTATTAGTTTTATCTCTTTATATTTATATAAACAAACAATAAATAAAATAGTACCTATTTTAGTTATTGAACAATAAACTAGGGGCTTCGCCCCTGCGGCCTTCGACTGCCAACCCCACATGGGGGCTCCTCCCCCTGGACTTCCGCTCGCTTCGCTCGAATGTCCCGGTTCGGCCCTTCGGGCCTCAATAACTATATACACTGCCTTTGGCCGCAATCGCTCAGCACATCATTCGTTACACGTATACAAATTATAAAGTCAAATAAAATCTAATTAAAGTTTGATCTACAATATAAGTTGCAAAATGTAACTAAATCATGTTTGATATCAACGTGCATTAATTACGATTCAACATCATCTATAATCATCATCACATTTGGTCCTTCATCATCCGACAAATAATCATTAATTGAAAATAATTGAAAATAAACATTTTCAAAACATATCCTCATACCACAGGTTGAACCGAAGTATTCAAATTCGCGCGCGCGCACACACACACACACACACACACACTTATTCACTCAGAGGTTTTACGTCTGTCAATTTGTTCGTTAGTTAAATCTCGGTTCCCCACTCTACTACTCGATGGATATATTCCAAAAACTAATCAATTCTAAGTTAGGTCAGGGCATATCCAAATACAATTTGTGAAAGCATACGTCAGGACAAGATTCCGAATTTTTCTAAGTTTTTGTAGAAAATGAGGGATATCTCAACTTGTAAACGGTCAATTAAAAATTTTATTGTATGCGGTATCCTTTTCCCCGAACTTTGAAAGCTTGTCCAATTTATTCGGCACTAAAATGAGAGAGATATGCGAGTTTTCCAAATTCTAAATTTTGTATTTGGACCTTCCCCCCACCATTTTTGCATGGATATATCCTAAAATCTAATCAGTTCTAAGTTGAGCCAAAATACAACTTTTTACCCAACGCATTTTTTATACCTATTTTCGTTTGGGCGCTATGCCGCGAGTAACGTTTGAATGTACGTACAAGATCCCGGAAAACTTTTTATTGCATTTTTGGACTCAGTATGGTCCAACAGAAACGTCAACATTTCATGAAAAAAGTGGGGGTCATTTTTTTTCGGATGACCAAATTCAATACTTCGATCCAAGCTCTGGTATGGGTCGAAGTAATGAGGAAATTTTCTATAGTTTTAAATTAGAGACAACATTTTTTTCCCTTAAAAGTTAAATGTGTTTTTCTGCCACCTATTTCCCCATTTTAGTATAGATACAATTAATAATCTAATCAATATTACAGCCATAGCCTATTCAAAAAGGGATTACACAAAAAATGTTTGCTCGTTTGCGAGTTATCACGCGAGAGGTCATACCTACCAACGGCTTTTAGTGATAGTCGGGTTTTCCAAGTTTGGAGTCACATCTGCAGCCATAACGGTTCATCTGCACTTATTTAACTAATGTATTCCTTTCTTATTTACATTTTTTATTCGATGTATAGAAATGAAGCTTCGATGTCTAGTATATTGTATCAGCACATATAACTACAGAAGTTTTACAGAACAGAATTGTGTCGCGTTAACAAGTAAATAAGAAACTAAGTAAGTAAATCTTCTTACTATATATTTTTTGTATATATGTGACAGAGATAATGTCCTGATTACATTCTTGAAACTCAACTCCTATAAGGTGATGAGTATAGTATGAGAATAAATAATATTTAATGGTCAAATTTTTTTGAAACCTTAATGCTCTGTGGTATATTATACAATGCTCTTGGACTCAATTAACAAAATACATATGGCTTGAGTTTAAAAATTCAATAAGGTAAAAAAAAAATATAATAAGTTTTTTTTTTTCAACAGTAAGGTTAGTATTTAGTCGGCATTAATATCCATTAACGCAAGGAATGAAAGTTATTTATTATAACTGTATCTAATAATTAACCTGTATAAAATCTGATGAAAACGGGGGGAAAATGTTGGTGTAGGAAAATAATTGTTCACGGTAAGGAGGTAGTAAGGAGATATGCTTATATTTTGTAAACCAGGTGCAGTTTCTACAAATTTCTGTTTTATACATAAATAATGGACATATATAATAACACGTAAAAATTTAATAAAATAACAAATTTAATTAAAATAAAAAAAAATTACATATATATACCTATATATATATATATATATCAGTTTTATAAGGCTATTTAAGTGAATAGGCGTGTAGTTTAAACTTTTTTTTGACGTCCTGCGTATAACGATGACATTGCTCGTGTAATGAACCTTGCTTATTTAACCGAAATGGCATAAGAAAGGTAGTGAATCTAACCTATGTAGAAATATATAATCTACTTTGAGACAAGTGAGGAAAGATATTTAATATTTTAATCATATTTGAGTTTTTTATAGACTTCTTCATAAACTTTACGCACGTGCGGATTTGGTGCAATGAATAAGTATATAGAAATAAAGATATGACGGGTCGACGACATATTTTTTTATTTATCGATAACGATATACTATTGGCGTTTACAGGATGAATAATGATTGTTCTATTAATATTAAACACAAAAAGAATGTTAAAAGTTTTCTTTTTGTCATTGCGTAACCAAGTTGTCAGGAATTATTCATCTACCAATATAGCAACTTCCGAATTTACTATGCGTAATTAAACAGTATAATTGTAACTATATATTGTACGAAAATTAAATCCACATTATCAATCAATTATTCTCGTATTACCAATAAATGATAATTAAGAATAAATGCTTTGACTATGTAAATTCACATAATGTAAAACGACTATCTTATAGATATACATATTCTCGTAAATGACAAATAAATAATAATCAATGTACGATGGTTTGGTACGGTTGTAAATTGCCCCGCACCCCCAAATAATATATCATAATTGTGAGAACAGTTGCGTAGGGCACTGCAGTTTTCGTCAGCCAGTCAATCTCATAATTTGACACAGATGAAAACTATCTCTTGCTCTGTGGAACATCTTGAAGAACTAATAGAATTTTAAATTCGAAATATGCGCGACGTATTGTTTATTGTTTGGAAGGTTAATATCTTATTCCATCACTCAAGAAAGTCTGCAATGAAAGGTTAATTGCTTATTCTTCGCGAAATGTGAGAGCATTTCCTGCAAGCGCCTGTTTGTAATAGAACATATATGTGTTGGTAAGAGAGGTGTGCGATGCGTTATAGCCCACACAGGCTGGAAACCGAAACTAGTAGTCGCAGATTTATTTCTAAAAAAGAAACTACATGAATGATTTGCCGCTCGATGACGTTGCAAATAGCCGCTCGTTATGTGACAATGGAAAAAAGGTAATTTATTTCTTAATTCTGCAATTAATAATTTAATTTTTCCGTTTCGAATATGTAGGGCGGAAAATCCCTCCAATTTCTACATCACATTAACTAACCAAATATGATTAAGAAAACTTTTTTTTTGCAAAGTACGTTCTACTTACAAGGGCAAATAGAATAAAGCATACGAAAAGACAAACGAAATTATGAAGTGTTATTATGTACCATACACATGACAACTTTTTTGCATTTCATAAACAAACGTGAGTTTCTTGCCTGACGCTAATACCATTTTTGGATACTCTATTGTGGCCCCGTTTGTCAATAGATTCTATCTGCTTATATATGTACAATTATATAGTTTCTCCGATCATATCATCCTTCTGATGATTACTGTATTTCTCTTAATCTCATATTTTTATAATTGAATACAAATTTTATTTTAGATCATTTCAATATTATATCGTTCCCATTAAACAACGCTGAAACTATTTATCTAATATATCTTTGTTTACGTCATACTTATATACATATGAAGATATATATATAATAGAAGGAAAGTCACGTAAAAATTGTATGTTTCGTATTTAATGAATAATTAAAAAGGATACTTACAAAAGTTTCGATTTCAAGAAGATTTCGACAGTTTTGTTAAACATTTCCCTTAATAATTCAATTAAGAGACATTTACTTTAGTGGCTTTCTTACTTAAACTGCTAAATGTATAAAATTATATAATATGATTACTCCAAAAAAATATATTCGCAATTTCAAAAAAAAGAAGAATGTCCCACTAACAAAAATTGTTATGTTGACCTGCAAAAAGTGAAATAATATTGTTTGCATTACGTAAAAAGTAAAAACCTTGCATTTAACTACTAAAATATAAGCCAATGGAATGTCAAATATTGATCATGAAGGAAAAATCGATGTGCGCTTATCACAACATTTCGAGAAACTGCAACATCTATTCATGATCATGTTCCTTCTTTCATACATCAAAATTACATAGCAATTTTTCTTAAATTGGTTTCGTCTTATAATATATTTACAGAACTAATTATTGCAAATATTTCAAAATATAATTAATTATCGTACGTACTTTGTACTTCTGAATATGTACGTATATTGGAAGTCCTGTTATGTCC
This sequence comes from Trichopria nigra, assembly GCA_030522945.1. Classification (NCBI taxonomy): domain Eukaryota; kingdom Metazoa; phylum Arthropoda; class Insecta; order Hymenoptera; family Diapriidae; genus Trichopria; species Trichopria nigra. The sequence goes on from JAPYZR010003266.1 coordinate 7,037, forward strand.
ACTTTTCGTATAGGAACTTATGGTCGTAAAATGGACGTAAAATGGACGTACGTTACACGTCCGTTTATGTACGTACTTTGTACTTCTGAATATGTACGTATATACAATGGACGTCCATTTTACGTACATTTTAGGACCAAGAGGAAATATTCTAAAATGGACTAATAATGGACGTACATTTGTCGTCCAGATAAATACGTACAATGGACGTCCACGACTGTACGTACAATGGACGTCCATTTTACGTACATTTTAGGACTAATAAACAAAATTCTAAAATGGACTAATAATGGACGTACATTGGACGCACATTTTACGACCATGGATTGACTTACTTTCCTGGACGAAATATGGACGTACATTGGACTAGATTTTTAAGGTTATTCAACACAATCTTCACAAATTTCACCTTCATTAGACCTTGCCATGACCTTGTTGAAATATCGTATAAATATAGTTTTGAACGTAACATTTTCCGCTCTTTTCAAATCTGAGATCAAAAGTAGGGGTTCCCATTTAAAAAAAAAACACTCTGGCCTTCAAATGACCTTGAAAATGAAGTTCAAGGTCAAAACTAAGTTTACCAAAAAATGGCCCCCTTGTCCCCTTCAACTTTTGTATGAACAATTTTTCTGTATCTGGCCTGCATTCGGAGATATTTGGATGCATAGATTAAAATGAGACACCGTGTATATATACCGGGTGTCTCAGACCACGCGTCCCACCCTTTTAAAACGTAGGAATGGAAATTTGCAGGGTTTCGAGGGATCTATCTGGTGGTGACCTTGAATTTGACCTTGAACATGACCTTAAAGGTTATTTCAAGGTCAAGTTAATTTTTTTAAATGGGAACCCATACTTTTGATTTCGGATTTGAAAAGAACGGAAGATTTTACGATCGTAGGAGACGTAAAAGTTAAGAAGCGTTTTATATACAGAAAGAGGATTAATTAAATTTCATGTATCAAGACACTGGCTGTAAGTATTCTTTGTACTGTATGAAATTATCGTACCTGTCAAATCTCTTATTTCTTTTTGAACGTATTCAAACTTGAGGCAATTTACACCCAGAATCTTAATTAAGAAAATTTAATTTATCATCTTTCTTTATTATGAAACGCTCTTTACTTGTTCAGTCTTCATCTAATCTACAGAAACTAGATGGCGAATTCAACATTATGACTCAAAACACGGGCTGGAATTATTCTATTTCCTACCTAAAATCACGACACCTGTCTACTTTCTTTTTTTAAGATACTTTCAAAGTTCAGCTCATTTTACTTCACGCATTACACTCACTTTTTTCATTCTACTAGAATATGTTCCCTTAAGTTTGAATAGGTTCAGCAACATTGAGTGTAAGAGGGTATTTATATATTGAAAGACGATTAATTCAATTTAATAAACTAAGACACTGGTTGTAAGTATTCTGTGTATTGTATGAAAGCATTGTACCTGTCAAATCTATTCTTTTCTGAACGTATTCAAACTTGAAGAAACTCTTGATGTCGCAAAATGAAAATACATCCGTATTGAATCTCATGCTGACAGACGCCCTGCATCTGCTGGCTATTTGCAGGTTATCGCTCGTTGTCCTTTGCTTCCGAAACCTGTAACATAAAAAAAGTACCAAATCTTTACACAAAGTATCGGATCATTTTTTCCATCCCTGTCATATATATACTCATCTAAAATTATTGTCCTCCGCCGTGCGCCGAATTTGTCGTATGTGAGACTCTGGCATATACCACAAAACACTATTGACGGTATTTATTATTACTTTTTACGTTCGCGAACCGAAGAAGACCGTCATGTTGACTATGTCATACCGCGTACGTCGGCTGTTTGATAGTCGACGCATGAAAACGAGGCATTATGGACACGCTGTATTACAATGCCAGCAACCGTTTCAGGGGACTTCTTGCTATGCAATTTGCATGCAAATCGAAACAGAGAAGGCACCCGAACGCTTCGATGTAGTTCGACTGTAGAGTGGAAAAGATGGAGAAGAAAATTTCAGTCATAAAATTTCGAGTCAGATCAAATGACTAAGTCATATCTCGCGTTCTACCGAATGGATGGCTTAAATGAAAGAGAAAAAAAAATACTGGACATGGTCAAAGATCGGTGAATTAAGAGCTTTGAGCGCTGGAGCATAATCGCAAGTTTCAAATGCATGCGATTTTGGCATTGCTCAGCGTAAGGGTTTGTCGGTCGCAGAGAACTTGGCGGTTGCGGCGACCGCCGCACCTGATATATTGTTCGAACTATTGTTTTGTTGCTAAAGTTCATTGATCAGTTATTATTTTCACGAGCAAATAATAAATGTGCAGTCGTCAAACAATTCGATTCTTGAAACATGTTGAAAAACCAGATATTTGAAACCAGAAAGCCTTAATCTCTCTTGACCGAAATTGTCTATGTATGTCACTTTTATATTTTCTATAATTATCAAAAAGAATTGGTTCAAGCACCCGATAATAGGTAATCGTATTCCGAATGCTTACGAAGATGAATTGCGATGTATCGTCTAGGAGAAACGATATTGTGATTCGTGGCGGCATCGTAGTCCAATAGTAAAATAGACTCATTGTCGCTCGCATCAGTGGTTCTTCCTGTCACATCTCATTACCATAATACGACTGGTAATTATGGCAATTAGTATGGTAATTAAGAAAATTGCCATTCGCCTCGACGAGCGTGTGATTTGGAGGAGCGCGAGCGAAGGATATCCGAGATGAGCGAGCGAGACTTCAGTCGTGTTTGCATTCAATTAGACTTAATTAGACACCCGTCTTGTCGCGCTCGTCGCGAATTCTCGTTCGCGAGTTCGCGGTGACATCGCCAAATGAATACAATGGTCTACTCCACGACTTCTAGCAGTTTCCACAATTAAAAGATTCCGAGCGCACTGATTAAAAAGTTGCTTGAAACAAAAAAGACAAAAAAAAAAACACAAAAAAACGTGAATACGCCAAAAGGAATATTCACGAACATTTGAACAAATAACAATTTGTATGTTTTTTTTTTAATGATATTGAGCTTTTTTATGCTGTCTTACTACTTAGAATTGGTTTAAATTTTGCTTAAAAGTGCGGTTTACGTCGAGAAAGAAAGATTATTGAAAATTTTTGATGTTGAGCGCAGGTAATGAATCACAAGGAAGAGATTATAAATTTATGTATATCAAAAGGCTCTCTTAATGATGAAATATATATGTATCGTTTTGGTAATCGAGTATATATTTATCAACGGTACCAATACCCTAGTAGAAAATGACACCAGTTTCTGGACATTTGACAGACACTCTTTTCTACTGGGGTATTGTATTCAATAAGTTTGCATTTAATAAAATCTGCCTGTACAAAAATTCATATTTAAGAAATTGTTTTAGAATAATGCACCGTTATTCATGTTTTTGTTTTTGAAATTTCGAAACATTTTTAATGAGTACTTGCATGTATGCTTTGAAATGACTTCAATTTTGAAATTGAAGTATATTATTTATAACCTGGAAACAAAATTGCAAAACTGTAAAATAGTAAATTAAATAGCAACAAAGTTTAATTCCATGTTTTAAGTAATTACTTTATTTCTTTCTTTTTTTTTTTATCAAATAGACATAGAATAAATTTCCGTTGAAAATTCCTCGGAAGCGTCAAATATATATATATATATATATTTTTTTGTGTTTATTTATCGTCGCAGCTACCTCTTAAGGGTCATTAGCGACTACATATCATTTACACAGTTTTATAGTACAGTACATTAAATATTTATAAAATATTGTTTGTATACATATATTACATTCTGTTTCGATGGTTACAATAGTTATATTAATTACTAGTTATATATGTACGTATAATTGTTTTTCATATTTTCAGATGAAACCGCAGAAATCTCCAATCAATGAAACACCACTGAAGTACTTGCTGAAGTCTACAAATTTTGTATTGGTTTTTATAATGAACCAGCAAATGCAAATATAAAAAAAAATAAAATCATTTCTATAGAAATCGACAAAGAATATCGGTCGAAAAGTGTGAGTAAGTTAAGCAACTGTGAAACATAAAAGCATGATCTTTACCATTTGTAATTGTACTGAATTTGATCCATTATATTCTAAAATAATAAGATACGCATAAATCTAAGAAAATCTGAACAGAGCTGTACAAACAGTAACCTGTATTGTATGAATCAGTTCTTTATTATATATACATTCAAATTTATTGAACTGGCACTTGCGACTAAATTTAAATTATGTAATAATGATATTAATCAGATATTTTTTAAATTGACAAAATTCAAGAATTGGAAGATTATTATAACATTAAATTCTAAAAATAACAATTAATAGATTTGGTGAAGTTTAAATCCTTTTACATAGTTTATCAATTGCTGAATCGATAACAGATTCTCAAAAAAAATAATAAGAATTTTGCGGCTGAACAGGAAATCGATGTAGTAATCTTACAAGAGCCATTCGCTAACAAAAACAGCAACAAAAGCATTGGACTAAAACTCAGTACAAAAATGGCTAAAAGCAACGATTGCTATCCATGGGCAGCATTTGCCATCACAAATCCCAAAATAGAAGTTTTGCAGCTAAATCACCTAAGCAACTCACATTTTTCAATTGCAGAAATAAGGTATAAAAATGAAGCAATTTATGTCGGCAGTGGATACTTCCAGTGGGGCCAACCTATTGAGGGGCACCCTGATCACCTTGAAAAAGTCCTGACAGAACTAAAAGGCAAGAAGGTAGTAATCGGGATTGATGCCAATACGAAATCTCCGCTTTGGGGATCAAAGGAAACAGACAGGAAAGGAAGATTACTAGAGAGTGTGATTTGACAATGGAGCTTGACAGTATGCAATACGTTAAACTGTGGACCAACGGTCCTCAACGAAATGGGCCCTGGCAATGTGGATGTTACTCTTGTAACGAAAGAAGTTGCTAATGTAACAAATTGGCAAGTAAAGGACAAGGGAATATCAAGCGACCACTTACCAATCACCTTTGAGATAAGAAGTGCTAATGGAAGGAAATGGCGGCAAAGACATGATCAGGAGGGCCCTCATCCTGGGTACTCCCTGGCAAGAGTCGACTGGGATGCCTTTGAATACGCAATGAAAAGTGAGAGAAGTAGGATGGAGCTAAAATTGGGTAACAAAACTGAGATAAATGAAACAGTAAAATTGCTGAGCGAATGCATAAGAAAAGCAATAGAACTGGTGGCACCAAGAAAATGGAACGGCTGCAGAAAAGTACCGTGGTGGAATGACAGTCTGACTAGGGAAAAGAAAGTGCAGTTCAGAGAGTGATCCGTGCCTAAGGCAGGAGTACCACCAGATGTACCAAGCACAAAGACGAAAGTACTCAAGGCTCATTGGGCGTGCGAAGGCTGAAAGCTGGAAAAACTTTGCTACGCAAAAGGGTAACGAGAACCCGTGGAGTTTGATATACAAACTACAAACAGACAAAATAAAAGCCAAGGAAGTTGCAAGCAATATAAGGCTGGAGTCTTCTTACACCTTGGATTGGAAAAATACGGCGGTTGAGACCCTAAACAGGCTCTTCCCGGACGACAGTGAAAACAGTGATATGTTGGTACACAAACAAATAAGAGACAATGTTAAAACACCAACTGCCAACAAGAACGTAACTTTTACAATGAAAGACCTGGACAGTGTTCTGAACAGATTGAAGCCTAGAAAAGCACCAGGTCCTGATAATCTCAATCCTGAGATAATAAAAGCTGCAATGAAAGTCACAAAGACAGACTTCTTAGAAATTGCAAACGCATGTCTAAGAATGGGTGTTTTTCCAAGGGACTATAAGTTGGCGAGAGTGATAACAATAAAGAAGGCGAGGGACAAGGATCCTACGGATCCATTGTCCTACAGACCCATATGTTTACTGTCGATCCTGGGTAAGATACTTGAGGGACTTCATCCTGCTGAAACTTAACGACTCCATAGATAAAAAACTGAGCGAGCAGCAATTTGGCTTCAGAAAATATCGATCCACCGAAGATGTGATAGCAAGGTTTAGAGAAATAATTGACCAGTCCAAAGAAAAGTATGTCGCTGCCATTTTCTTAGACATACAAAAAGCCTTCGACAACGTCTGGTGGCCTGCGGTGCTAAAGCAACTTAAGAACTACGAGTGCCCAGGAGAAATCTACAGAATTCTGCAAAGCTACCTGAGCAACAGAAAAGTTGCGCTCTTCAGTGACTCAGAAAGGGTTGTTAAAGCAATAAGCAAGGGATGTCCGCAGGGCTCGGTCCTAGGACCTACCCTATGGAACATTATATTCGATCCGAACCTGCGAAAGTTGGAGAGAATGAAAATCGAAACGGTGGCGTACGCTGACAACCAAGTAGTCCTAATAGAAGGCAGGAGTAAGTTGGACCTGGAATCTAAAGGCAAAACTGCGATACAAGAGATAGAAAAGTGGGCAAACCTCAATAAACTCAAACTGGCAGCTAATAAGTGCCAAGTACTAATGGTCAAATGACCACACTTGATAAGAGGATCTACCGTCAAATTGTATAACAAGGTTCTGACGCCTGTGAACCAATGCAAGTATCTCGGTGTAATATTTCAAACAAAGCTAAAAATGCACGAGCATGTCAACAGTTTAGCGACAAAGACTAGGCAGCTATTCAACTCCGTAGGACAAGTTGCCAGAGGTGAATGGGGTCTAAGATTTGGAGCTTTGAGAGTAATTTATAACGGACTGTTGGTGCCTATGATCACGTATGCAGCATCAGGCTGGTCAGACAGAATGTTGGCTGGAGATAGGACTAAAATAATGATGGCTCAAAGATTTGCCTTGGTAAGGGTCTCAGGAGCGTATAAAACCGTATCTGGAATGGCGGCACCCGTGCTTGCTGGAGTAATGCCAATCAACCTTGAAATTCAAAAACGAACAGCCTACTACAAGTTAAGAAAGAATATTCCCTTCAAACTACGGAACTTCACGTCTGAACCAAATGAAGCAGAAAATAACAGGAAATGCCTAAGCCTTGCCAAAAATAAAATCCAGGAACAACTCCTGGCACAGTGGCAGGAAGAGTGGAATAACTCGGATAAAGGGAGAGTGACCTTTGAGTGTCTACCGAATGTCAAAGAAAGACTAAAGTACTGTAGCGGCACACACAAATACCGAAGTGGTATCCAGGTAAGCTACAAACAATATAATTAAATGTCAATAAACAATTGTTTACATTTTATAAACTCCTGTTATCTTCGAGTAAACAAGTATAGACCAACATAAACATAGCAGGAATGAAATATAGACCCTAGAGAGAGAAATACCTAGGTCAGCTTTTGATTGGTGCGGTCTATTACGCACAAATACTATATAAATCGACATAATTCAGGGACCGATTGTCATTCACTCTTCTTCCCTGATAGGGAAACGGTGAAATAGTAGAGAACCTCTGATAGAGGAACTTCTATAAAGGCCAAGCCTACACCCTGCTAGGGAGCTACAAAAACTCCGAAACCCTCTGATAGAGTTGGTTTCTCCATACTACAGCTTAGGTCCTGTTAGGACTACTTAA
>JAPYZR010003267.1:0-14607 GCA_030522945.1 Trichopria nigra
GCTGTAATTTCAATTTTCAAATCAGTAAAGATGGACGGCTAGGAACAAATTTTTATAGTGATATTTTACTCGTGTTCCAGTGAAAACATTTCAGAGTAATCTTACTCTATAGAGTAACTTTTACTCCAGAAAACGTTCACTGGAAAACGGCCATCAGGGCTGTCAGGGGCATTTGTGACAATTGCACGAGGCTTTCAGATGAGGTGAGGTTGATTTACACATGCGCTCAATTTTTTGAGAAAACGAGTTTTGCGCAAATGCGAACGGGTGTTCGACCGTGATAGAACCGTACCGCACGTACAGAATTAGAAGTTAGAACTGTCAATTAGAGAATTAACACGAGTGTGCACTGGAAGAAAGACACTGGAAGAATTTCCGTATTCGTAAAACCTACAAAATTACGGATTATTAAAACAATTTTTGTTTAACAAACTTTTCAGAACATTCCACTTTTTTGTGTATAGAAAATAGTTGTTACTGGTATAACAGTTTCTCAAGATAAAGGGACTTTCTGTGAACGTGTGACAGAAACAGTAATTAAGTAAGTTCATTACATATTGTATTAATATGATAAATAAAAAGTAAAATATTAATGTAGTAGATTCCAACAAAATATAGGAAAAAATGAAAAAAAAAAAATGTTAAGGAGGTTCTAAGGTAGAACTGTTAACGACCTAACCCTAAAATCGGAAAAGTATAAATAAGAAAGGATTGAAACGTCTTTCCAAAATTCGGGCTTTGGAAGGGTGATTCTACACATCGTATTCAACAATCCCCAACAAACTGTCGGTGACATTGGTTCTAAATTAAAGGAGGATTATCCGAAATAAACTATTTTCTCTTACCAGCAACAAAAATAATTTATTTCTGATAATACTCGTTTATTTTTAACCAATTTCAGCTATATTTTTTTGAGGATTGTATGTGTTATGTAGAATCACCCTTCAAAAGCCCAAATTTTGAAAAAATGTTTCAATCACTTTTTGTTTATACTTGTTTCATTGAAAACCTGGAATCGGAAACTATATCGGAACCCTCTTAAATTGAATTTAATATTTCTGGGTTCAATTGTGAATTAACAAATAAAGTGACTTGTTCCCATATTTTAAAATTGTTTTGTTTCAAAGTACATTGAAATGAAATGCATGTGACATCAAATAAATTGTTTAACTTATACTATATATATATTTTTTTTATTTCATAACTTAACAAAACACAGTTAATAAAAATAATAAATATAATTAAATCTAATCAATATGTACAGCTTAATATAATTGAAAATTATGCCATCATAAAATATACATATATATTTATTTATTTTCAATCAGTAAATACACAACCTCAATAATAATAAGTATACATTTATTAGAGATAAATAGAATGACCTGTTTGCAATTCTGGTACATAAAATACTTATACATTAATTAACTAATATTAAACTTAAACAATAACAGAATTGCTTTGTTTAAACAATGTGGGGTGTGCACGTGAATGTATGTACCTTGTTCAAAATATAATTTTAAACTTTTGGTTCTTTTAGCCATGAGTCCGTTAAATAAAACAACTCTGCCTGGTCCAAGATTTGGAATGCGACCACCAATGCCAAGATTTGGTCATCTTCCAAATCCAGGAATGCAAATAAGGATGCCACCACCAATGCCAATGAGTCCAATGATGGATCCACGAAGAATGCCTGGCATGCCCAGGCCGAGGCCAATGATGAGACCAGGTCTTATGCCCAGACCTGGTGGACCACCGATGTATTTGCCTCGTGGCCGTGGTGGTCCTCCAATGATGTCTCCAATGATGGGCCCACGTGGTATGGGAATGCGACCACCAATGAGGCTAGGACCAAGAGGAATGCTTCCACCACAAGTGTTACCACATATGAGGCCGAGATTTCCTCCAGTAAATGGAACCATGAAATCCAAAGCTAACAATACAAAGAAAGCCATCAAACTTGAGGTATTTATCAGGCGCCGTTTATTTTTAAATATTTAAAATTTTTCCAAGTATTTTATGGGTACATGTATTTTTTTGTTTAACGTTAAGATTAGTATTATAAAGTTATCATGACATCTACTGTTCAATGAAGTCAAATTTTCCTGGTATATTTTAAAAATCGGTAGTGATGAAATAAAGTATAGTCAGATAAAATGTATGTTAAATATATTTAAAATAGTATTTTTTTTTATTTGTTTGCTGAACCGAGTAAAAGTGATTGATTTGAAAGATTTGATAATAATGAAAATTGAATTCTTTTTTTTTATAATTTTTATGAAAGGTCAAAGTAGTTCTGAAAGAGTATACAAATATTATGCAGAATTTTTAATGGATATATTTTTGAAATTGATAACTTATTTTAATGATTATCTACAATGTATATGAATATATGTAATCGAATTTAGAAATTTTCAAAGTTATCAATACAGAGATTTCACTGGAAGATAAAAAAGGAAGAATTTGAAATAAAATCTTGCATTGCTCCAGTAACTAAAAAAATGTTCTTTTAACTCGGGACGGTCACAGTGGGTCCTCTGGACCCATGCCGTTTTTTAGGTTTAAATATCTTTGTAATTACCGTTCGAAACGGCACTTGTGTCGCCATTTGTTGTTGTCCGGACGTCCCACAATAACCGTCAATGATTGCCGAGGCTGTCATCGTGACAGTCTCTGTAGAAACGACGAGTCAGGCAGTCGCGAATTTTTAACGGGTCCAACGGACCCAGAGTGACCATAGTAGCGAAAAATTACTTTAATTTTTAAAATAATTTTAATTTTTTGTGGTGCACAATTTAGTGTGGAAGTGTAAGTATTATTTTAATGCAAAATAAATTTTTTCTACCGACGAATAATACAATAAATGTCATATGTAATACATGTGAATAATGTACAGATGTCGTACAACTTTCCAAACGGCCTATTGCCAGACATGTAATTCACATGACCCGCACATCTAAAATAATTGACTTTTTCCGCATAAAAAAACGTTTACTATCACTAATTATTCAATTTGCATGTTCCAATTTACCTTATATATCATACGTCATTTGTCATACTTCCAACTTCAAAATAAATATACTTTTTGAAAGATTCATGTCAGGACTATTTTTTTCTTCAAAGTACTATACTTTGAGAGTAAAATGCCGCTAGTTTCATTTAAAAAAATAAAAAAAATAAAATTTTTTATGAATTTTTTAGTAAAAAAAGCTAAAATTTGCTAAAAATGTTTTGTCTAGGGTTTTTTACTATTAAAAATAATAAATAAATCTAAAATACCCATTGCATTCCATGAGACATACTTTAAAGTAATTCCCGTTCAAATTTCAAGTCATTACGTCAATTAGAAGCCAAATTACAGCAACATTTCGGCTCTGGGTCCAGCGGACCCAGAGTGACCGTAATGTTATTTTATCGAGGTGTGACCGTCCCGGGTTAAATATGTGATAATGCGAAAAAAATTTATTTTTTAAGGTCTCGTATGTTATTTGCCAAAACGTTTGCATATGGTCTATTTGCAGTTTTAGTTTAATAGGTATGGTTTTTGAAGAGTATTTCTTCATAAAATATAAAGGAGGAGAAAGTTAATTCCAGATTTCCTATTTATTCGAATAACGTGTTTAAACATTTTCAATACTTGATGAATACTTGATGAAAAATACCTGAATGCATGCAAGAACGGTGGCAATTTTCAAGTGTATGTTGAACGCTACTAGTATTCATACATTAATAATATGTAAAAAAAGGGCTATATAAAAAAGTGTTTGACATTTATGTCAACACTTTTTTTAGATTTGAACTGTAATGGCCTTTTTTACTCAAAATAAATAATTAATAATATGTGAATTAAAAATTGTTTGAATTTCATTATATGAAATGCGCCTGGAAAAATGAGTTAATTAATAATTCTTACTGTTGCTATATGTAACACAATAATATAATTTTAAATTACGTATCACTTTGACTCGCATTGCAAATTCTAGGTTTTCGTATGAGGCTTCCCAAGCAGCGCCAAATGTCTGTAACGTTTTTGAAACTTTTCAGAAACATTTTATAAACATCACAGATATGAAATATTTCTAAAACGCTACAGACATTTGGTGTCAGTTGGGTTGTGTGGTTGAAATTGCGCCCCTAATAAAAACTGTAATTCGTAAAAAATCTGTTGCAAGTCTACTTCAGGCTATAGAGGCTCCTTAATTTTGCAGCAACATTTACACGTTGAACTGAGCATTTTACATTCATTTTAATGTTTTGAAAGCATCGAGAATATAAATATAAAAATGTGATCTATTTTCGGGTCTTTTTATACTTGAATTTAGTTTTTATTTTAATATTATTTGATATCATCGAACAAGTAGTTCAGATATTTAAATTGATAGAAAAATACTTTTAAAGGTTATTAACGCGATGTGACCATAAAGTTAAAGGAGATTTTCGGTTTCTATCAAGTTTCAGTTCCTTTTATTTTCGTATTTTAGGAATTGGAATTGAAAAAACCGTGGATGACTGATGAGATTTGCTGTGAAATTCAAAAGAAGAATAAACTTTACGCTAAAGCGAAGAAGCACAAAGATGCAAAGGAATGGGAAGAGTTCAAGGATTTGCGGAACAAAGTGACGCGTATGATAAGAGATGCGAAAAACGAGTTCCTTGCCAAGAATCCCGATCAGGTATTTTAGTTTTTAATTCTTCATAATCTGGAGTTTGAGCATTTTATACGGTTTTATTTTATGAAGCGCACTATTTCGGGATTGCTTTCCGTTTGCTGCGATATTATTACAGAAATTTTGCATTTTCTTTGTTTTAATTTTTTTTTTTTTTTTATCGAATAAAATGCGTTGGATCTTGAAGGAAATGGTGCATCGGCGTAAAAGGAATCACGAAATGTATCGTTAAAAGCGGCAATTGTGATGGGGTAACCACGGAATTATTATAGCATATATAGGCACGTTATTCAATCAAGCTGGAAAGCTGGAATGAACTTTCTCCTTCAAACATCACAAGTTTATTTGTGATGTTTCCATAAGTAAACACAATAAAGTATTAACTATTTTGAGAAAAAATTAATACACATTTTTAAAATTATATACTTTGTATGTCCTGCTCATAGTGCTATATTAACTTCTGCAGAGCGACTAATTTCATTAATTCTGTCTGGATATCGACAGATTTAATACCGTCGATCTACAAGAATAAGATGTTGTTTTAAAAAAGTTAAATTATCTTCTTAAAATTAAATTAATTTATATCTAGTAGAACAAAAGTAGCTTTCACCCTCAATGACTACAGGAATCATTCCTATCTAGACATGTATAATTAATTTCAACTGTTTCCTCTTTTACTGGAATAACGTAAGAATTTTAATAAAGTTTAATTAATTTCTTTGCCTTTGCTCAATACTGTCTGGAAGTGTAAGACAATGAAAAAGTAAACACTTTTGAGCATTTTCCATTTGTGGACTTATTGTTATTTTGTTTGCTTACTCTTAAAAATAACAATGGTATTCTTTCAGATGAAATTAAAAAACAATTTTTCAACTCGTTGACACGTTTTAAGTACCAAAGAAATGTTAATTTTAATGTAAATATTACAATCATTACAATTATTACAATCTCAATTCTCTACTTTCTTCTATTAATTTTTCTCGATTTAAATTATTTCAATGCATTAACATAGAAAATAATTTTGCTAAGAACACAAAGTGAAGTTGTACAAAATCTTCTTCCCAAAGTCCTTAAATTAAAAAAAAAAAAAAACTTTGAAACATTTTTAAAGAAAAAAAATTCAAATCAACTTCTGTAGAACGACTAATTTCATTAATTCTATCTGGATATCGACAGATTTAATACTGTCGATCTACAAGAATGTAGATCAACGCGGTTTCGCACTCGATTTTTTTCTGTTATTTATTTATTGGATCTTGTCAATAAGTACATGATATATTTTCGTCCAAGGCCTGATTTTCAGGTATCCACCTTTTTAACCTTTTCGCGCCGGGGATTTTCCTTTAAAATTGACTTCACATTTTAGCTGAATTTCATGACTGAAATGAATGAACATCTTATGACAAGTCGCCACTCGCAGTGCTGGTCCATATATGGACCACTCCCGGAGACAAAGTTGAGGCTAATGTAAAAAATTATAAGTGAAGGTTTAGAAGCGCTTTTCAATGTTTTTTAATGTGCTGATTACAATAAAAATAGTGAAAAAAATGTCAGATTCATATTTGACCCTGAACTTTGAAGGTCAAAGTATGAAAATGGGTATTTGCGCTTGAAAATTGAATTACCTACGTTTTATGAGTCGCTGAATTCAAAATTAATTTTAAAGGTCAAAGAAGTCACCAGGATTTTTTCAACATTTTTCGTAAATTTAGTGCATTAAATTGACCTTACGAACATCTATTATGTTCGCTTTTCTTGTTGGTCCATATATGGACGAGTCCCGGTGCGAAAAGGTTAAGATTTCAGTGAAAGAGAACTTGCAATTGCAATTAGAAAAAATAAATCAACAGTTACAAACCTGAAAAGACTATATGCTAAAAAAAAGAAATATGGAATGTAAATATCGTAGAATAGGTGAGGACTTTGTAATCGGTAGTGTAAAGATTGCAGATTGAATCCTGTGCAGCAGTTGCAAGGCAATATAGGAGTGTAGCTTGGAAGGAAGGAGAAAAATGGAAGCCTCTGAACATATGGAGGTGGTTAAAAACATAATAGTTTATTTTGTATTGGCTCTGAAATCAATAAAAATGAATATTCTCACTTAACAAATAATAATATTACATTAAGTGTTAATTGATGCAGACTGAGTAGTGTGTTCTTAGTAAAATTAGTCAACAAAAAAAAACTCTTGGAAATATTACACTAGTATGTATGTCCAACACTTGATAAGCGAATAAAATAAATCGATCTACAAATCGAAAAAGGCCATTTTAACTTCAAATTTTGAAAAAAAAAAAGAGTAAAGAATACAATTTATTTATAAAAAGTGCCAAAACGATGGTTGATGGATTCCTTTCCTTCCAGGTCGTTCAGAAAACCACTGATAACAATACAGTTAAAAGCGAAAGTGTACCGAAAATTGAGAATGCGACCGAGCAAACAATCAAAACGGAGCTCGCTGAGGAGACGAAGCCTTCCAGCGAACAGGCACAGTCTTAAAGCTTCACAGGCTACTCCTCATAAGAATCCAAGCGATCGATCGCTTTTCGAAAGCTGTTTTCAAACTTCAGAACGATTAACTTCATTGTTGCCGCCCTTTAAATCTAATTTTTCGTCTATGCAAAGAAAAACTTGACATAGATTCGCTTGCCGAGGAACTAATTTAACGTTCGTCCGGTCGAACCTCCGTGACACAATTTAGATTTTATCATGGCGTCGGTAAAATGAGGATGTATAGTATTTACAATAGTAGCATTTACTTTCCGTTGATTTACTCGCGTCGCGTCGTTACCGTTTACTCTGTCATAATTTTCTTTATCACAACCAATGCGAATTGTGTAAGCCGGAGATTTATTTTTTGTTTAACAAGTTACTTTTATATGATTTTGCAAATTTGAAGAGTATAGAAATTCTATAGGATTTCGAATGGAATAATGATCATGATTTAAGATTAAAGGGATAATTTCTCTTGACGGGTTGCCAAATGTAATGCGGAGTTGTAACAATTACTGCAGTTACGGGTTAGCATGACTCTTGTTTATAATGCTTACAAGTTGCGTTCAAGAAAGCTCAACTGAAGTGATTATGAGAAGCCTTGATGTATAACATTTTGGCGGCTCTTACATTATTAGATGTACTTGATCTTGGTTTAATATGGAATGTCATTGCTTAACGGTTCTATTCTTTACTTCAGACGCGAACAATGTCCGCTGTTAGCCGCGGGAGTCGGTGAAATGGATTTTGTATCGAAGTCTCTATTTATTGTAAGAATAAATTGTATTTCTACAATTTCCGTGCTCTCTTTTATTGCTCACCCTTGCTCGGGTCGTAGATGAGTCGATATCACGGTCGTTCTGAATTATGAAACTTTGAAACATTGTTGACCGGGTTGTAATTAACTTTCAATGGCAGCGTCGTTGTGTATGTTGTCGTTTGCTTCCGGAAAGATGATACAATTATTATGAAATATTAACGCGTAAG
Organism: Trichopria nigra; assembly: GCA_030522945.1. Classification (NCBI taxonomy): domain Eukaryota; kingdom Metazoa; phylum Arthropoda; class Insecta; order Hymenoptera; family Diapriidae; genus Trichopria; species Trichopria nigra. The sequence continues at coordinate 8,148 of JAPYZR010003267.1, forward strand.
TTTTAGCAACGAGTAACGAGTAAGTTCTGTCATAGGTGTGTAGTCAAGAAACGTTCTTTTTTTTCATGTAAACCCCAGAGTCGTAACATTCTTTTTTGCGCTGATGAATTGCCGTTATCATTCGAGCGATAACGACTCGTGCGAGTCGTTCAACAATAAAGAGCATCAATTTGCATAATAATCTATATGTAGAAGTTTTTTTTTCGTTGAAATGTCATTTTTCATCATATTAAATTATTCATGTTAAAAAGTTATGGAAAGTTGATAAATTACTATCAATTGTTAAAAGACAATGCTTATATCCAGTTTAAACGGCAACATTTGATTCAGATTTATAAAATTGGAAGCTTGCTACTATACCTGTCAGAATAATAATAATAATAATAATAATAATAATAATTCAAAATACGTAGATTCCAGAGAAATTTGTTTCTCCGCTCGGGAGAACGCCGATTCAAAGAGAGACATCTCGTGGCAGGGTTTCGTAACATTACAGGATTTCGTAATTGTACACATGTATGTTAACAATGTTTCCTTTGAAAAACTATTATCTTTTGGAACAATGTTATTAAATGTACTTACACTGGTAAACAAGCATTCGTATATTTACTTCTTTAGAAAAAAGCTGGAAGTTCCACGATATTTGTTTCCATGTTTCGTAACGAAATGTAATCTATCAATTCGCCATTACTTTTGGACATAAAATATTTAATATCTTTTACTTCATAAAAGAGTTAAATTAATATTGCACAATCTGTAGTGAATGTGGTTACACCTTACAAACTTAATGTTACGATTTTAGGGTTATTTTAACGATATTAAAATTTGTTTATTTTTTTTAAACATTTGTTTAAAAAAGTTTTTAAAAATGTTTATTCAGTTCACTTTTATTTATAAATGTTTTTGAAGTCCGTTCAGTTCAAACTCAAAATATGCAAGTTTAAAGAGCTGTTGTATACATTCGGAATTACATAAAGAAACAAGATATTAAAATTACACACCTCGCTAATCAAATTTTCCAAATAAGTAATGAATATTCAGCTGTTCAGACTTGTATATTTTTAATTGTATATTCGTAGAGTCGGGATGCTAATCTACTATTTTTAGGCCCACCTTGACGAAAATGGAGGTGCTTTAGACGAATGCAACGACTTAGCTGAGGAAATGACTTTTATGGATTCTGAAGAGGAGGAAAAGGAGGAAGAGGAATCCTTCTATTGCGATATCTGCGATAGGGATTTTACATCAGAGGAAAGCCTTCAGGAGCACATCAAGGGACATCAGATTTGTAAAATTGATGGTTGCACCTTCACTGCACATCCAAAGATAGTCGAGAAACACATTGCCATGCAGCACGCTACTGGCCTTTATGATCGATTGAAGAAGTACAATGATGGGGACACCGATAAATGGATAATAGAAAGGAAAAAGTAAGATATTTTAAAATGCTATCTTTTGTAAAATTTACTTATATTTTTCTCTTGTTGAAGACTCTAACTTATTCTTCCTGAAATTTATTGACATTCTGTTTGAAATTGTACTTAAAATTTAGAAAACTAACATAATTAACAGTCTTATTTAATATTAACTTATGCAACTCTTTAAAACTTAACAAGTGTACTTATGAAATCATTTTTAAAACAAAGGAAATATCCGACTGCTAAGCAAGTGGCGTTTCGAGAGGCAGAACAAGTGGAAAAGAGAAAGCGAGGTGAAATAATTCAAAAGCAGAAACGAATGGCCGATCTTTCAGAAAGAGAGAATGAAAATAGGCATAAAAAACGACGAAGACAAAGAAAAAAGAATGGTTCATCGAAAACCACAGATGATGGTAAAACATTTCTTTAACTATTTGTGTAATTATTGATAAATTTATTTAATTTATTTTTTTTTAATCTGAAATATTTTTAAATCTTGCAAGAAAATATAAATCAGTTCTAACGATTAAAAATTCAACTTCATTTCATTATTTTAAAATTGTAAAATATCTAAGATGTTAACTTTAATAATTGTATTTTTATAATCTGTCCAAAAGTGGTTTCAAGCGTAGCAGAAAATCTGCCCCAAAATGAAACTGCCACTGAAGAGCTCAAAGAAACTAAAACAGAAAGCGACGAAAAGAACCAGGATATTTCGCAACAAAATTCACTAATTTCGGGACTTAGTTTACTCGCTGATTATGGGAGTGATTCTGATGATGGTTTGTATTATTTTTATTTTCTATATAACACTGTAATAAGATACTACTCACTAAGTCTCCTTCACCTACATCCTTAGAAAAATGATAGAGTGCGTAGAAGTGAACATCTACTCCCTGGGGGAGAAGAAATTAACTTTTACCATTCGAAAGTAGAACAAGTACCGTTATTACATTAAAATAATATATGTATAATAAAATACTTATTTATTTAAATTGAAGCTCCTGAAGAAACTTCTTCGAAAAATAAAACGGAAGGATACGAATCGGACGTAACTAACGAAGAGACATCATTACCCGTTATTCCTGTCGACGATGTAAAACCAGATGTAATTAACACACAGGAACTGGAAATGTCAATCACCGAAAGTGAATGTACAACATCGAAGGAAGGAGGAAAATTAGATGAAGCAGGGATAAAAGAAAAGGAAAGTGACGTGGGGAAAGATGAAAAAACAGCCGATCTGACGAGGGAAAGAGAGGTCGAAACTATAAGGATGCCACTAAAATGCAACAACAATAATATGCGTTATAGGCGTAAAACTAATGCAATGTATTCTAAAGGACGTTTAAGGCTTCTGCATCAATTGTTAGCGCGGGACATTCAGCGCGAGCGAAATATTATTTCACAGTGCATCAAATACATTGCGGACAATAATTTTTTCGATGAATTAAAATGATTGTTGGACAATAATTAATTCGATTAAAAAAAAAAGGCGATAAAGGAAACGGAGTTTCGACGAAATGTAAATAAAGCTTGTATATTTTGTACAGTAAGAATAAAGGAATATTTTGTTACATGTTGAAAAAAAAATGAAATCGTTTGGACTGGAACCATTTTTATTACCAAAATACAATATAAAATTACTCAAATAATAACTGAGACAATAAAAATATCATGGGAGTAACGACGATCGGACTAGGTTTCCGACCAGCACAACCGGACAGGCTAACGACTGCTTGTTGGCTTCGAGTACATATATATGAATTTTTCAACTTGATACATCGACATTAATGTTATATGCACATATTAATATAACGTTTATACATGCTTATTTGAACAATTCGCGAGAGCAAGAGATTCTCTAGGCGCGTTATGAGAATCTTACATGATCCCTGTATATCTAATAATTTAACTGCAATACAATACATTCTTTTCATAAAGTATATCGATATCTTTAATTTTCCAGCGTAAACTCTAATTACTTCGAAGAACGATGATCTACTTCATTTTATCTTCATTAAGTAGATTCTATCAAGATGTTGCGCCATTCGCGGATAAAATTTCATTAGTCACAATAAAACATCGATATTCATTTCACAGATATATCATTCGTATCTCTGCATAGATTTCTGTAGCTTATAACTTTTCTTTTTAGAAAGAAACATTATTTGGAATGCACGATTTTTCGTTAACAACTAAGAGATTCTTTGAGGAAACTGCAGCCAAACTCGTACAATATGTACACTGAGAATCCTGAATGACGAAGCTTCTAAAGTAGAACTGGCGAAGCAAGTCAATTTTATTCATTGTACGATATATTCATACAAATTCTTCATTGTAATTTAATGTTTATATAACACTTTTATTTTATTTCTACATTTAATTTCAGTCACAGCGAAATTAAATGTTTAATGTTAAGTTGTACGAGAGATGCTCGAAAATCTCATCGACAGTTGTTGCTAAAAGTTCTCCTTTAGGAGTCCTTCAAGCATAATTATTGGAAAAGCTATTTGCTAAAATCAATATCGGAGAAAGTCTCGTTAAAAACTGCCTTTGTTAATCGTTTATTACACGTAATTTTGGACATAGTTATCAGAGCTTGAGGTGAATTTCTTCACTCCGAGTCTTGTTTCAATACTTTCCGTTCAGTTTGTCTATAACGTAACTGTGCTGATTAAGCTCGCGCATACGTGGGCGAAATTATATAAATATGACTTGAGAAAATGTACAATTCAAATGCAGCACAAATATAAATGGAATTATCAGTTATTTTGTATCCGAAAACAGACCTAATGTTTACGTTATAAAAAGCGCGCGCGCGTGTGTGTGTGTGCATATATATAAAAGAAAAGAATCGTTGTAAATGGACAAAAAATGCATATAAAAAATAATTATGCACGAATGTATAAGAAGTTACAAATCATACGTAAAGTAAAATCACTAGTAATTAATTATTGCACAAATGCTCATCCTTCTTTGGGCGGAATACCTGATTGCACGCGAGTTTTGCTCTTTCGATATCAGCGAACCACATTCAAGGGGACGGTCATATTGCGGGGCAATCGTGCGGCGAGCGCATCGGCAAGTGCCTGGGGCAGCTCGTGCCAGATGTATTTTCCGACGATGGTCACTTCTTCCAGAGGTGGCCTGAACGCCACCAGCAACGTAAGGCAGAGACCGTCGCCATCGCCGTCTCCGCTGAATTCAACCGACAGCAAGCCATGGGGTCGATGTTGAGGAATGCTTTCTCCAAAGATTTCCTGAAACGAAAGGCTAATTATTATATACTTGCATTTTAACATAATTATAGTTTGAACCTGCAACTGTCAATGCTTATTTTATAATACTTATCGGTTCAAAAAGCCATTACCCTAACGACTTGATCATCGCAGACATCTGGTGCGAAGAATTGTTATTGATACGAACAGTTGTAAATTAAAGTATGTAGAGATCTTTTATTCGAGACCATTTATTTATTGTGCGCTTATTAAAAATCTTTTTCCATGTGAAAATAGATAAACTTAATTAACAAATTACAAAATTTATGAGGCGAATGTATTTAATGTGTCATATATAAAATTATGTCACAATACAGAATCAGTAAACAAAAAAGGATTGAGATTTAAGGGAATTAATTCAATTTTTGACTCGTCAATCTGGATTCTTGACTTTAACAAATTTATATAAACTACTATACTGTACTAATGTATATTAATAAATACAGTAAAATTCTGGCGCGTATCTATTTTATAAATGTACGTGAAGAAGTATGTGAAAATAAGCTCGTAATGGGAAAAGTACAAAACCCAATCTATTGCTGACATTGACTTTGAATTAAAAAAAAAACAAAAGAAAAAAAATTTGTCCATGAAATTAGGATACTTATTCCTTAATAATGGTCGGGATTAAGAAATGTTTCAGAACATGTGGATCTTGGAGTTGTATTTGATCCTTGCTTATTTTTTATGGTGCATATTAATACCATGACTTCTACGGCAGTTAGAATGTGGGGTTTCGCATTTTAATTTTAAGAGCTCGCTTATTTCTTTATATAATTCTCTGGTTCTTTATATACTTAATTACGCATCTCCAGCCTGGTCCCCTTATTTAGATTTCTGAGTAAATAAAATTGTTCTTTTTATATTATTTTTTAGTATATATTTTTTAATTTTTACGTACATTATGTGTAATTATTTGGTTTGCAACTGTTGCGACACAAAACAATGCTATTATATTTATTTTGTAACGGGCAATTTGTCCGTATATTTTTAATAAACAAACAAACTTATCTTCTGTCATTTTTATGTGCCAAATGTAAAAACTTACCACCATGAATTTGTGTAAAGTAGAATGCAAGTTCCTCGACGGATTTATTTCGCAGACTGGCAAATGCAGCGAAGTTTTTTCCGACATCAGCGCATGCATCCTGTTTCTGGAACAGTAATAATTTTTACATTCGACCGGGCATTCAGAATTCGTAATTTGATCAGTCAAAATATATCACATTTAAGAGGGTTCTAAAGTAGAACAGTTACCGATCGAGTTTTTCAACAATAAAAGTTTAAATAAAAAGTGATTGAAACATTTTTTTGAAATTCTGGCTTTGGGAGGGTAATTCTACATAACATATAGACATATTCCAAAAAATACCGGTGAAATTGGTTCAAAATTAAACGAGAATTACCCGAAATAAATTATTTTTGGTGCCGGTAAGAGATAATTTCAGCGATAATTTTTTGAACATTGTATATGTTATGTAAAATCACCCTTCCAAAGCGCGAATTTTGAAAAAATGTTTGAATAATTTTTTATTTAAACTTTTCCTGTTTTGAGGTTAGGTCGGTAACTGCTCTACTTTAGAACCACCTTATGAGGGTTCTAAAGTAGAACAGTTACCAACCGAGGTTATCAACAATAAAATTATAAATAAAAAGTGATTAAAACGTTTTTTCAAAATTTGGGCTTTGGAAGGGTGATTCTACGTAACGTATACAATCACCAAAAAAATTACAGCAAAAATCATTCAAAATTAAATGAGA
>JAPYZR010003268.1:0-14607 GCA_030522945.1 Trichopria nigra
AACTCAGATTTAAGTTCTTGAATATGCCCCCGACCCCCCCCAAAAGGAATTTTTCTGTTCAGAATTTTTTCCCGCTAAATGTATAATTTGACTGGGCTAATATTATTCCCGGATTTTTCAGGTCTAATGGACCACTGTGAATTATTGGTGGCCGCTCGGCGTGATTCCCACCGCGCGAGGATGAGAGAACGTCTGATGCTGCTTGAGAATCGGTTCATCTCCCTTTCCCAAACCCGATCATCGCACGCCGCGGAGATTATTCCCGTGACGGATAAGGGACACTCGTGATGTCTGTTACACGTTCACGCACACGAACGCATGTGAATTCCGCGCGAGCCGGATAACCCGAGCAATTATATACGCGGTTCACTCTTTTATATATATATGCAGCAATTACAAAAATCATCCAACGTTATATACATGTATATATATTTATTGATCAATTTCTTCTTTTTTTTTTTCTTCAAAATACATTTAAATATTACATTTTGATGTTTGCATCGAGCTTTAATTAGACGAGGAAAATAAAACAAGTCGAGACATGTATTTTTTTTTTTTAATAATTCAATGTCTTTTATTGTCGTCGTAATAAAGATATTTTCCGGCAGACGTAGCGAATTTTCGGCTAATCGCGATCATCTGCTCGAATTCGCTTCGTGAATGAAATGTTTTGCATTCGCAGACTTTGAAATACTCGAGACGCGCGTCGCCGGGCTAAATTTGAACGCCTCGATGCCGTCGACGACGACAGGCGCAAAATAGAACGGAAAGAAGAGCCTGCACTTACTTACCTCCCCCTCTCTCTTTCCCTATTATTTCCTCTTATTTCGCGTTTCTCGTTACAATTCGTGTGCTTTCAACGAAACGCGGCTCGACGCCGCAAACTGTTACGATATCAATGACGAATCTCAACCTCGATTCGGCGCGAGCATCTATACTTGTAAACGAATGATAATCGAACGTCACAATTTTCATGTAAAAAATCATTATGTCCAATATTATTTATACATATACTTTATATAATATGTATAGATATATATGTATATAAACGATCAATCGTAACGAGCGTTTAATCCGCGTGTATCGCAATCATCACAGACACGAGTTGGAGAGCAACAATTACATTGTAATACTTTCGCCTATAATTACGTACACGATTTCCTTGTTTACATTCCAGATTTAACGACCGCCGCGACTCGGTGCGGTGAAGGGGCGGTAGCATCACCTGAACCGTTATTGTTTACACTGTGCGTCGATCCCCCCCACCCCCCTGCCCCAGCTATCTTTTTCTCTTCAGTGCCGAATAAATCTTTCGAAACAACAAAATTTTTTTTCCTTTCGCGCGCCGAGTTTCGCCGAGAAACGGTCGAGGCGCGTCGAATTATTAGAAAAGTTTTTAAAGTGTCGGGTATCACACGGTGCGACGGGGGGAAGGATTTTACCACCAGCGCGGCGCGGCGTCGCGAGTTTCAAGACATTTGCCTCGAACAAACGCCCGAAAAAAAAAAGAAAAGCTTCGTAGTGAAAGAGAGAGAGAGAGAGAGAAACGACGAAGGGACCATCGGAAAGGGAGATGGAGAGAACTCTATAGCGAGCAAACACGGACGGTATGGAGCGATATGGAGCGAGAGAAATAGAGCACGGACGAGGGAAAGAGCGAGAAAGGAGGCGGCGATGCTAAAATTGGAATTGCTCGTTGGAATGCGGCTGGGAAAACTGGGGAGATACCGCTGGTTCGAATTCGAATCTCTTATCTCTCGTTAATGTAGCGATGCAACATTTGTTTGTATAATGATGGTCGATAAAAAAGAGTACTAGAATTGCATTCCTTTTTTTCCACTCTCCGTTTCGCGAAAGGCGATTGTCGAAAAGTCGTCGTCTGTCACGGCGACCGGTCGGTAAAGAAGGTGTCCTGGAATATCGATAACGAAGATTATCGGAACCTTAATTACCGACGTCTAAGGTTTTCGTTGCAAGTTTTCACTTGGGAATGATATACCGTTACCAACGTTCAAAAACTTTAATTAATATAGTTTCCTTTTATCAATTGGTTCATTTTCTTTTACGCGGCAGATAATATAACGAAATGGAAAAATGGTTTCTAAAAATAGACTTTCCCCGCCGTCAAAACAAAAACAAAAACTCCAACCACGACAAAAACAATAATATTATGAGCCGAGAAACGATGCTTTAAATTGCAGGTAACGCTCTCACATGTATACGTACGCACGCATACGCACGCATCGACACACTCGAAGCCCGACGACGACGTTTCTATCAATTACCGCAATAATGCGACGCAGCTGTTATTTTAATTGTGAGTTATTTTAACCGGCGGGTAATTGCATGCATAAAATTAACTACTCGCTCGTACACGTACGGCAAGTATATACATAAACAGAAACGCCGCCAATTACAAAACCGGAAATCCGTCTCGGTTTTTCGCCGGCGAGAGGAACGTCTGTCTGCCTCTCTCCGAGAAATTTTTAAATCCCTCCCGATGTAAACAAACCGACGAGTAGGTAGGTAGGTAGGTAGAGAGGGTAGAGAGACAAAGCACACGTACTTACGCACACATACGAACCTACACCGCCAGAGCGACGTTGCGATTTTCCGTCGCTTTTCTCGTAAATATCACAGGAGAAAAAAAAAAACGGAAAGTCATAAAGACGTCGACGGGAAGTCGGAGATTTCCCAATTGTGGCGCGCGAGAAAGATACGCGACTCGCATTTGATAAGACTCGATAAACCTTATCTCTTTTCTTTCTCTCTCTCTCTCTCTCTCTCATTTGCCGTGATCGCTTCTTTGTATAGAGAGGGAGAGAGAGGAAGAGGAAGAGGAGGAAGAGAGAGAGAGAGAGAGACGACGACGTCTCGAGTTTTGCAAATATTTGTCTCGGCAGTCGGCCGGCAAAACATGTTTTCGCAAGATATACTGTCAATTAAGGAGGTAATTTTGACCCCCGAGAGAAAATCAATTCCGCAATTCCCCGGCGCGATCTCGGGCCATGAGTACTGTTCGAGATCGCGTCGCCGGGAAAAGAGCGGAACGAATAACACATTTTTTGTCTCTCCTTATATATACACACGTCACGGATTCTAAGAGCCATATAACACGCAGTGAATTGTGCATCGTATCAATACGGATCTCGTCCGCACAATTCGGTAATGTACGAACCCTTGACGTCTCGCCCTTTACTAAGGACACTTATTTATGATTTATGCAGGTACTAACGTGGCAATATCGGGGTTCGAGAACCTTCTCTCTATACACGATGAAAAAAGAAAATAAAATAAAAAATGAAAGGAAACTACTACTACTACTACTACTACTACATACGTTTAAAAGCACATAAGCGGCATTTCTCGAGTTCCCGCGTAGAGGTGCGAGATTGCGGAAGCTGCGCAAAAAGCGGTCCGCTACGCCGAATCGTGCAACGTTGCGCAATATCGTCTCCCCCGATCGATAAATCGCGCGCGAGATTAAATTACTTGAAAACTCGGTTTCCCCTCCGTTTACGCCAAGATTAGGCGAGCGTTCTCGTGAATGAAGGCGTCGTCATTATCGCTTGTTTTGTATCGCGGGCGCCGAGCGACGGTTTGTTTTGCCGCGTCTCTCTCTCACTCTCTCTCTCGATTCACGCGGCGCCCCCGTGAATCGCGGGTGATCGAACGTTTTTCGACCTCTCTCTCGCGTCTCTTCTCTCCTTCTTCGCGAAATTCATAAATATCTTGCGCATATATATATATATATATATATATATATATATATATAGAGAGAGAGAGAAGAATATCCCCCCGCATGCTATGAGAGATCACGAAAGAAGGAGGCGCCGGCGTCTTTCGGCTCTTCTCGGAAAACCATTACGGGGCCAGGCCAGGCTTCCTTTTATTTTCGACGTTCACCGCTTCGAGCGCAGGCAGGTATAACGGGCGCGCCTTCGCGGAAGGGCGTTTTCGAATTTTCGACCGTTAAAGCACCCGCGGCGGCGGTTCTTCCCAGGATCGGATGCGCGTTCTCGACAACCTCTTTTGCATAACTCGAAACGGATTCGCAAGCCGATTTCCGATCCCCCGAACGAGCAACGCGCCGTTGCCTTTCGAATCACCGCATTTTTCCCTCCTTTTCTTTTTTTTTCAAGTTTCCCGCCTTTACTCCCTTTTTCTCTCGGCACAAAAACGGTTCTATCGTATTTTGTTTTTTCTTCTATCATTTACCTTTTCCCTTATTTATGTCAATATGGTACGGCCAATGTGTCAACGACGAAACTGACCGCCGGTGAAAATTCAGGTAGGATGCACGGTAAAAATGTCAAATTTTTTCTAGTTTTATTTACGACTGCAATTCTCAAGTATTGGAATTGTTTAGATGAAAAAATCAATATCACGAATTTTAATCAAAGTACTCGATTTCACTCGAATCTCTAAAACATTTTACGTATATCGACTGTATCGAATCAAAACAAATTCCTACATTTTCATGCTCATGTGTATACCTAATTAGTGTTGGTTTGTTTTTCTCCCTTTATACTTCGATAGGACGCCAATCGATCACTCGAGACGAATCGAGAATCATCTATCATCTAGGATCATCGATTCCGAAACCGGCCGTTCGGAAAAAGCAAAACACGAGCGATGCCAGTGCAAAATGCAAGCGAAAAATGCAACAAAGTTGTGAAAATGGGGCGACGAGAAGCGTATAAAGTCACGGAGCTATAGAGAGACGTAAAAAGACGGGACCGTTCACCCCGCGCTATCGCGGAAAACCGTTTGTTTACGTTCGGCGGCGAGGTCCCACGCCCAACGCAAAAAATCGTCTGGCGGGAGAATCGCGGCGCGTTCGCAAAGACACGCACCTCCAATATTTATATATCGCACTTTCGGTCCTGCACGGCACTTTTCCCTCGGGTTTTCGAGATTCTTTCTTACCTTGAACAGTGTCTTAAGCTTCCGGAAGCCGCGACAAATCCGCGGCATGCACTGCCTGTTGGAATCCAGCTTGACTGATGCTAGCCACAACGTCGAACGGAAACGCAATCCTGCTCGATTCCTTCCCCAAAGCGAAACAGTCGACACACGAGGGTACGACGACGTGAAACACGATTATCGCACGAAAAAGCGTCCGTATTCCGTTTCGATTCCAAACTCGTCCAACACCACGGATCCGTCACTAATCGACGATTCGAATCGGCCGCACCGACAGTCTAACTGTGTATATATATATATATATATATAAAGTCCCAAAAAAATGCCTCCGAAGGTGTCGATGACGGAGGTAGAAACTTTTTATTTTTGTTTTGTTTTGTTTTGTTTTGCGCGCGTGCCTCTGTCCGTCACTTGAACTGTTTTGTCAATTTCTTGCCAACTCCCGACGTTTGTGTTCGCGACCCGAGCTGCCCCTGGATGTTCGTGTCCGGAGTCTATATGAATCTCGGCAGTCTTAAAGTCCCGATGGTCGTGCACTACCACAGCGAGACGCGTCCACTACTTCGGAGAGCCGTTCGCTTACTGAACCGAGGAGCAAACGGAGTCTCTAGTTTTCGGCGCGAGACCACTCTGGTACGCGGACCGCGCTTTAACGTTCTCGCTCCTGGTGGGGCTGCTTGCCCCAGGAGGATTCCTTCCCCACCATTCGCGGATATATACCCGCTATGTTTTTATGCGGCCGCGCCAAGCCACCGCCGTGTATACCTTCTTCCCCGCCGACCGTTTCCCGCCATTTCTTCTCAGCCCCTCCCCCCACCCCGAAATACTTCGCGCGCGCAGCGTGGTGGAGGTTTCCTCCCCGATCCCCACCTCACCGGCGCGTCGCCCACTCTCCCTCTCTCTCGTCCGCCGCCACTCCGTCAATGCCCCCGCCACTCGCCGTAACCTCACTCACAACCACTATCATATACCTATATATAATATCCTATCCCCGACCTATCGTCCCGCTCCCTGACTGCCGCCTGCATGCATGCGCGCTCTTCCTACTTTTAGTTTTAAATTTACTATATATATATATATATATATATATGTATATATATTATAGTATACGTACACACAAGTCCCCGCACACGCCGCAGTCTCGTCCTGTCGGTGGACCCTTTCGCCTGTGACTCCTCCGTGCGAATGCATACACGCAGGCACACTGCGACTTACGAACCCTTCGCGCCGTCTGCGGTGCGCGCTCAACCCCTCCTACGCTACACACTACATACCCGGCCGTCACCCTTCGTCGGGGCGAGAGTTTCTTCGCGCGTCCACCCGTTCCTGGACTTTGCGTTTTTCCCCTTCTTCGTCTGTCCCTTTCCCCTCTCTCTCTCTCTCTCTCCCCCCGAACCCTATATAGTCGTTACTCGACATTCCCGAGAAAAACGGGAACGTTCCGTGGCTTTTTCGAGGAGAAGGTGTAGAAATGCAGCGCGACGCGCTCCGTGATTTGTTATTGTTTTGAAAATTCACGAAACTACTCCGACAGCGGCGATGACTCGGCGCGCTTCGCTCGTCTTGGATCGCTCGCTCGCTTCCTATATGCTATTTGATGAAATAATACTTATTTCCGAGACTTGTTTTCAAGTTGATTATTTTTGGAGCCGATTCGAAGCCAATGACTCAACCTCCTCAATCACCCAATTTCCCCCGCATATAGGTATGCGTCGCGTCGCCGCTTCTGTATATGTAGTTCGCGCGCTTAAATCTCCGATATACATACAGTCTGCTGCAAAGGGCTGGTTCGAATCGTAAAGGAAATATCTTGCAAATCATGAAAATAATTTTCTCAGTTTCATCGGTGAATTTCATTCATTTGAAAACCATAGCTATTTTTATGTGATTTTTATTTTATGCCCTCTGTTTTTTCCACTGACTGACAGCTGCGAGAATCATTGAATAGACTTGGGGAACTTTTATTTGGAAAAAAGTTACACGATGAGAATTCATGTGTATATACTTGAATGCATTCGAATGCATTTCAATCCACGAACGATATATTGTTGTGAACTAATGAACAAGTACAGTGTCTTTATATAAATGTTGAATTCCAATATAAAATTGAATTTAAAAATAATATTAAAGAGAATTAAAAATATTGAAAAAGAACTAAAAAGAATATGCAAAATGTCACTTCTTCGAATTCAACTTCTTGACCAAATTGTACTGTAAAGAATTAAGAATATGAATTTATCCCAATCCTTGTTATTCTCCAAATCCAAAAAAAAAAGAAAGAAAGGATTGAATAATTCAATAAGAATAAAATCGTTGGTGTCTGAATCTTTTTCTATTCCGAATGCTTTTGAATGTCGAAAAAAGAATAATACTTCGAGTTTTGAATATCTTTGAATCTTTAATTAAATAATTGGAGGTTAGCATCGACAGATCTGAACGGTTAACAGATATATCCAAAAGTATTCAATACATTGTTTTCTCGAATCTCAGAAGAATTAAAAAGAATTCAAATTTCAATTCCTCTTGAATACCTTTTCGTTTGCTGTGATAATATCAATATAGAAAATCAGAAAGAATTGGGCTGCATAGAAAAAGACATCATCAATAAATAACTGCATGTATATTTACAGGAATTCAAATCATGTAAACCAGCCTATTCCTTGAAATGATTTGAAGTAAATTAAGAATAGAAATACATTGAAAACACACCAAGAAACTGAATTCATATATTCATTCATATACACTGTAAAAATATAAAGGCTTAAAATGATTACGTCTTAAAATTGCCAATGTGTAGTTCATATAAGTCTGCCCTTGATATTAAGAGGGATTGTTTACATTACAGCTTACTTTCAGTAAATTTTCTTGCTTAATTCAAGATTTTTTACAGTGTATATTTGTTTTTGTTTTTTTTTTTTTTTTACTCTGCCAAATTCGCTTCAATACCGTTACATTTATTGGATGGATTTAATGAAAACATTTGTATAATGGAATTTTAAAGACCATTTCGTGATATGTCAAATAACAAAAAAATCATATTCTATAATATTTCTTAGGTATTTTTGTCGTTTGCATACAATAATTATATGACTTCCGGAGTTTGTTTCCAACAATGTCTTAGTGATGTGCCTAAATATATATATAAAATTCAGTGTCACTAATAAAAATTTCACTGAAATAGTATAAATGTGCACACAAGAAAAGCGTCAAAACGCACAATATTTTCAAACTATTATTAGGAACATTTTAAAGTTCAAGTGTCGAGGACGCGTTTTCTTTACTTCAAACAGGAATTCTGAAATGATTTCAATGTAAAAAGTCGAGATAAAAAAAAGTTTTTTTTTTTTTTTTGACATATTCATATAGTTTTTCACGGTTACATTTGAAAAATCTAATAAAAGATTCTGAAACTTCAATTAATTTTACGTCAGATATGCCTGTTTGGACATTTTTTGTGTTCTTGTGTTCTTGTTTTTTGTGGTCTTAATTAGTATATTTTCTAAATTATTTAGCAACGAAAATGAGTGACAATCTGTTTCTTTCCTCACGTCTGCTGAAAAGAATCGATAGTGACAGTGAGAGTTCGATAAATAATATTTATACGCCTGATGTGCCCATGACATTTAATAACATTTAAAACCTTCGAAGAAAATCAAACATTTCAAACAATAAATCTGTGATGCGAATCCCAGAAAATATGTCTAGGGAACGTCTAGACCTGGGTTGTTTTCGTACAAACATTTCTATTTTATAAGCTTCTTTTAAATTCCATATGACAACTAATATATGTTATTTCGAATATTACTTAAAACCTTTCATTTAATGTATATACCTTTAAATATGTTTTTTCTTTTTCCCTAGTATTCCTGTTTTCCGTCCGAAAGGCCAAAATTCGTTATTCCAAAGACCGAAAACAAGTCATTTTTGAAGCCTGCAGTAAGTCCTTTAAATCCTCACACTCGCAAGATGGCCAATGGTCAATGACAAATTGTGCATGCACAAACATTCGTAAACAGCTAGAATTCGTTTTGTTTTCAAATTGTCAGTTTTGAAAAATTCATGATTTTGGATTCAAACAGTAAATAAGGTGATTTCGCATTGTATATAGGAGTATTGAACATAATTTTAAAAAGCGTGTGGAACAGAAATCCGATAAATTAAAAAACCAACATTCAAAAAGCCAACAAAAATAAGATTTTTTAATGTGTCAGTTTTTTCTTTTGTTAGCATTTGTAAACAGTCTTTTTTCAAATAACGATTCCTGCGTGATACATTCTTGGGGCAGGACATTTTCACTTTTTGAACTGAACACTTTTAGAGACGTACAAATCGCATTTTAGGTAAAAAGAATCATGTTTATACGATTATTAATATTAATTGCATTTTTTGAAAATCTCGTATAGGCAGTAAACTACAAAGAATGAATTAAGGAGGCTCGAAATTGTCCGGAGCAAATAAAAGCTATACCCATATTACCACAACTTGTATAATTTCTCATTTTTTTTTCCTTATTTAGTAGAGGAAAATGACTACGCGAGATGTTTACGAACATTATACAATTTAAGTTTACAAAATTCATCGATATAGTTTCCTTATTCAGGCGTACGTGTTACGATCATACGTCATATACTTTATTACGTTCTCACGATAAAGGAATTTGATTGCATACGCCCACATGCGTCATTTCTCCGTGCAGCATACTCTCGGTTAAATCATTTTGTATACATATATAGCGCATTCGCGAACCTTTAAGACTCTAAAATAAATGACCCGGAAGGTGTAAGTATATATACTGTTATAATAAAAATGTTTGTTTTTTTTCTTAAATATTGATGAATGAAACGCTATTATATTACTACTGATGTATAGATAAATATATATACGGGTTGCAATACTTTTTAAACGGGCTATTTGTTTTATTTCAATGTGATTGGTTCTGAACAAATGACGAAACGAAAATTAGATTTAATCATAAACCGCATTCACCCTATAAATTAATCTACACTTTAGTCCAAAAAGAGAGAAACACATTATTTTTTTTTTATTTTTTTGTTTTAAGAAAATTATAAGTATATGAAAATTGAAAATAAAACCGTTATTATTTTTACCTTTATCTATTGTCAAAATCAAAATTTTAGACGGTCACACTGCCACGTTCATAATGTTTATGGATTGACAATTTGCAAACGTATTTCTTACGTCAATGCGAAAGCAAATTTTACTTGCATCTTGTCTTTGTCAACGTGCGGTGAGTTGTAATTTTCAGATTTACGTCAAGAAGTGAAAAGTTCACAGTTCATACATAATTCGTTTCGAATAGGTTTGGGTAAACAAAACTCGACGCTTCTCAATAAGGCTTTGGATTTTTAATTGCTCATAACCCAAGTACTGGCATAAGTATGTGTCCAAAACGTAGTATATTTAAATGACAAATTTTAAATTGATAATGGATTTTCAAAGTGTGGTTCTTTTTACTGAAAATGTCAAAAAATAAATAAAAATCTTTTTATTTTTATTAAAATTTTATTAAAATTTTATTAAAATATTAAAAAAAACTTTATTAAAATTAATTGTCTACGTTGTACACGGTAAGATTTGACTTTAGTTTGCTCTGAATAGTTAAATTTCCCATGATGGAAGATAAGAATAGGAACTAAATGCAATTATACTCATTTCGTATTCGGATATGGATCGTACACCTTCGGAAATTTTATCCCCTCCGTCGCATCCCACTTGTCTTCCTACGAGAATTTCAAAATACATCATATTTTTTCAGCTTCATGAATAGATGAGTGAAATGAAAAACTGAAAAAAAAACTTCGGAGACATTTTTTGATGACCACTTTCGAATCTGGAAATAGATGTTCAAAGCTCAAAAATTGACTTACTAAAATGGCGAATTCAAAAGACTATACAAATGATCACAAACGCTTCTATACGTACTAAACATTTTAAATCAAATGCATGAATCAATCTACTGTGAAAACAATTTACTCGGATGTCCATCCAACAGTTAAAATATTATGTCTCCAATCAAATAATCCGGTCGTGCTATATTATACCTCGAAAATGCTCATTCAAAAGATTGTAATATGCTTAATGTAAAGGCGACAAAAAGCTTTCCAAATAAACGCAACGCATCTTCATTATTGCGTTATTAAAATCGCAGTATAATAAACACGCACGTTATTAAATTTACCTTCGTGAAAAAAGTTTCCCTTTTTCGTCGTGTTTGGCCGACTCTCGCGCGCGGCATCGCGAAAAGACGCTAATAAAAATTTTAATTAGCTGCGTCCTCAACGGGTTTTTAAAGAGCGGGCAGATCCGAGGTAGGCGCGAAATATCGGAGCAGGGAAAATATAATAGTGAAAGAGGTTATGTTTGCACTTGTTCGGCGCGTGGCTTAATTGCGAGCTGATAGCGATTTCGCAGTTTAAACAAGAAGAACGCAAAAAGGACTCCACGCCCCATTTGCACATTTTTTCTTATACGCGGGGTCCGTGCTGCTGGGATTTTTTCGTATTTCCCGCACGACGTGTTCGCCACTGTTTTCTCTTTCGCCAATAATGGCTGCGACGTACGTCGAAATAATTAAGACTCGTAATAGGCCCTGATTTTTTAGAGCTCGCCTTTTCCGACGAAGCTGAAATGGTTCTTTTATACGCCGCGATTCGCTCGTAAACTGAACGGAAATGCTTTACATTCCATTTCACGCATTTAAGGTGCAATTCTTATAATTTGTCGAGTTTGCGTTAATTGCGTTACGTTAAAAAAAAAAACACATTTTCTTCGATGACGACTGGGATATTGTCATTGATCCCTTTTTACCACGCAATTTACAAGTTAATGGGGTTTTTGATCAGTCATCGTGAATCGTTTGTTGTTTCACATATCAGCTCATAGTACATATAGGAATAATAAAAAAATTACGAATGATGAATCTGCTCAATTTTATCTTATCTTTTATGACAGTTGTATAACACGATAACGAACTTTTCGAATAATGTTAATGGGTTTTCCCGCTTTCAAAGCCGCGTGGCGCGTGCTTCGCTATAATAAACCACTTATTGTATATCGATTTCGTATCTAATTAGGAGAGTCACTGTACCAGTAAAAATTGCATAATTGAGTCTGGCCGATCTCATTCGCTAAATCTTTCGTGGAAACTCGTAGTAGGTGCATTGTTGAATTCTATAATCCAATTAAAACTGAATTTCAATGCTATTTGCGGTTTCTGTTTTATGGGAATCGTAATTCCTTGGTATAATAACGCTATTTAGTATTTTACCATACCATTTCATTCGATATTTGGAATTATAGAATAAGATGAATAACCACATTTCACCAACTAAAGCGCTATATATAAGAAGTAGCGCCACCTGGTGCGGAAAATCGAGGCACCTATATGGTCGCGCGCCACGAGGATGTCTTGCGTTGTAATTGGCTACTAATTTAAAGTCCACGTCATAAAAATTCTAGATTTCATCTCAATGTATCTTCAAATTAATTTTGTTTGATGTTTGACGTATAGAATAAATAAATATATTCAATAAATTGCGTGCATCGGTCAGCTGTAATTTGATATTGTATAGTGCATATAGAACAAAGGTTTGGTCGCAGAAACTGCGTACACGGTCCAATGATACGCGTTGCCCATAATGGTGGCCGCTTGTCGTTCCAATCTATTACATGCGTGCAACAAGATCAAAAAATTTAAAATCGTTTATAAAATAATTAAACAAAAAGTGTACGAAATTTGTTTTCAACAGTTTTATCAACGGGGATACAAAATGCACTTTTGTAAACGATCATGTCTTAATGGTATTCTATAGTAATTCAGAGAGATTCAAGATTCAATGTAAAGTTGGTTTTATTAATCTTCCTGTTCAAACATGCTTCTGCAGAATCCAACTAATCGAATAGCAAAATAATTTAAATAATTTTGTTAATTCCAGAACTATTTATAAAAATATAGTTATACGATCTAGATTATTAAGATTCTTTAGGTCTGATTAAATTCTGCACTATCCCATCACAATTACCGAATCTCTGTATGACAATCAATTTCCTAATAGCATATTTTGGTATGTTGGAAATGTCGCAAAAAAAAAACGGTTGGCAAAATCCGTTGGACGTCCGACTCGTAGGGCAGCAAGCTTTAATCGCTCCTGTCGAGAGGATGACTTCTCGCGAATTCCTGGACATGTACAAAATGCCGGAATACCTGGAGCACGTCCGGGAAGAAAAACAAATGAGTCGCCCGCGGGGTTGCTCTCGTATAAAGCCGTCCGAGCAACAAGTTGAAAACACGCGCCGGTCACGCGGCTGTCTCGCCGTTAATGGCCCCGATAAAGCCATAAGTCGGGGGGAGGGGCCGCGGGGGGAGGGGGGGGGGGGTTGCCGATACGACATAGACTTCTTGTAACTCCCGTGTATATAATCGGACCGATTTCGTAATCGTCCCTCTGCTCTCCTGTGACTCGTTGTTTACTTTTCGCCGGTCTCTGTCATTAATCGACCCATTCACCCAATTCGGAGAAGTCACGTGGGCCGATCGACGTCGACGTCTCGTTCCGAGACAATATACGTACACGCAACTATCAACGAATATAGATATGCGTCTATACATATATATATATATTCGTTGCTGTACTATTATGCACGATGAATTCGCGCATGTTATTTTTTCGCGTCGCTGTCACTCTTGCGTGGAAACACGTGTGCGTTATTCAACCTGTTTTCTTTCTTCTCCAGTCGTACAACATGACGAGAAAGTCGTTCATTAATCGAAAATCGGTAATTATGTTTACAACCCTTTTGTATGACGAAGCGAACATTCCAGAAGTTTGTATAAGGCATGCGATCCTTATTGTATAGTATTGAACGCAGGAAAATTTCACGTAATCACATTACAATTTCACATGTCGTTTTCGCGTAATCACAATGCACCGATTCTTTGTATACTATACTTATACTTATATAGTTACACGTGTCGAGAATTTAAGGTATGGATTATTTATTTACCGCGTGTAGCATTTCGCAATAATAATCTGCTGCTTTATGACACTTCAAGGCAACTATTATATATATGTATATATATGGATTTTTGTTATCATTACGATTATGTGAAATCCCACATGAAATACTCTTCAAATACAAATTTTGTCTTTACACGATTATTTTAATGATAAAGTTTATATAAATAGATCATTTTTGTGCATATTGTCTCTCGGCCATAAAATCATTTGTATTTTTCGTGTTATAATTTACATACAATCTTGTAAGAAGCGTTTAAAAATAGATTTAACGATATTTTTTATTTTGATAAATAATAAATCGTCACAATTATTTTTTTATAAGAGAACCGCACGTGTAATGATTCCTGTATAATCAATTTTTTTATTGCTTCACTACCATTTTTTCATGACTTTTGTAGACTTGTATATGACTTAAATATTGATTTTTTAATGCAAAATTACTACAAGGGGTAATTTCCAGTTTCACATGATATTCTATATGAGAAATACGTGACCTATATTCTTGAATAAATTGTCAATATTTTAAATTGTTTTGTTTTACGTAAAATATACAGGGTGACCCAGTTAAAACAGCGCACCTGAATAATTCCTGAAAAAAGGGTTAAATGAAAAAATGTTTCATATGAAAGTTGGAGGGTTTCGA